>JARFOD010161361.1:0-11980 GCA_031763545.1 Mopalia muscosa | reverse complement strand
ATAACTGAGAGAATGTCCGTAGCACTGAGAGCGATGATCAGATGATCTGTTAGCAAGCCTTCGTTTTGTTTCTTCCTTCTAACCGCCACAATGACGGGGAAAACGTTTACAAGAACCATGATGGCTTCTACAATAATACTTAATGTGCCCGACACGTCTTGGAGTGTGTTGGCATGGGGATGAGGAGTTGTTTGACCGACCACATACTGGGCCATCTTTCATCTAGAACAAGGTAGTGTTTGGAGCGGCAACGAAGTGTATCATTCACGGGAACGTCGTCTACAGAGTTCTACGTGTTCAACCATCTGGGGACAAAACATACCGAATAGCGGAAAATGTCAACAAATAGACATATTCAAATCAGATTTTTTTTATATTGATGGCTTATATGTGCATCAATACTGTCAGTTCAAGTTTCATTTTATAATAATCTCCAGCGGAACATTCACTAAGTCATGCCACGTTTCTGAGCTTTACGCTTTTGATGCATTTCACTGTTTACTATGTGTGGCCGTGAACAGCATGGTTCATTGGTGAGAACTCTTAACATTTAACTTGTTGAAGACAAGACAGCACTAAATGTAAAATCTACCTGCACATACTTCTACACGGACTCTTAAAATGTCAACTCCTGTGTACCTGATTCCACATATCTCTGCTATTTTCCACACCCAAGTACATACATCCCATCAGCTGTCTTTAGGTATTGTCGAATATTTGTCACATGACTGTCTATAACGCAGCACTGTGTGGGATAAAAACAGAAGGAGAAAATGTATCGGAAACTTATTAGAAAGTCGCTAATATTTGGAACAAAAAATATCAAACAGAAGTTAAAATAGTATAGATTGTTAGATGTTTCTAAAATTAAAGAAAGCATATGCTGTTTCCAGTCTCTAGCAGTTATTTTGTTCAATGTGTCTAACTTGCTAAACGTGATGATTCCGTTAGCAAATATTAAAAAAATTATTAAGGGTATAACAGAGAAACCACATGAACGATAAGCTCTGGAAGTACCTTTCTGTCAGGATATTTAACCGAAACAGCCTAAGGGTTAATTATAATACCCGACTTATCCAAGTCAGAGAAGTTATGCCTGTTTGTATAAAGCTTACATTGATTAGTCGATATAAAAGAACAGTTTTCAAATACAGCTAAAATATAAACGTAAAGAAGAAAATGCGTCCTTTAAAATAAACTAGTCTTGCTCTTATCAAAAGAAAGTCCTTACCTTTTGTTGTTGATAACCCAATCTGATATAAGATACGAGAGAAAACGCCTTAGAGTTAGCACCGCACGGATCTATGACTAAACACATATTTGTTTCTCTAACAGCTTCACGTTTTCGATTTTGCCTCTTAAAGTCTTCCTGACTCGCTCACATCCTGCCCTGCCACGCTTCTGTTCTAATAACACAAAATAGCCTGCCTTACCACTTATATATTGATTTCCTCCAATTCGCAGTGTATAGTTGAACATCCTTCTCCCCGGGTCTGTCTCATTGATTGGCTAAAGAACCAACAACGAAGACCAGAACAGTGATATCCTCACAGGGAAGCGATGGCATTTGTGAGCACTAGTCATTGAATAAAGGTAGAGATCCAGGAATGGTGACGCTGTAGTCTTCTTGACATAGGGAACATTAAACGTGGGGAAAAGATAGCCATTATTTGGTCTGGTGTCTTCGACCTTATGACGGTTTGTCAGTTGGAGAAATTAATGAAACATCTGACTTATTTATTTACATATTTAAATTATTGGCGTGTCCATTCAGTGAATGATTTACACCATGGCTCTATGACGATGACTTATGGATCGGAACATCAACATTAGTAATTGTTATTGTCTGTTGTTTAACATACAGGGGCCCTCGGCTTATTGGTAGCGAATGCACTTCCTAAACTGAACCTGCTTCGATTTACCGTTCACCGGATCGAGTCTGGCTGTTGACCATCGGGTATATGAGCAAGTCACATGTTTTGGCTCTGGCAATCGCGAGGTTGGTTTTACGAGGTTTCCTCCCGGTTTTCCACCATGATAAGGCTGTGTACTCTGTGAAGTGGACAATCCGTCGTCATATAAGTGCAATACCCTTGAATACGACGTTAAACACCAATCAAACAAACAAATAAACAAATAACATACAGGATTCAAGGTAAGATAAAACCATCAAATTATAAGGAAGATAAATATGGTACCAAAAGACAACATGTCCAGGTTTACAATTCAAGACGCATTAGGAAACCCCCGGAGCCGTTCTTAAACAAAATTCCTTGAGACAACGTTAGCCTAACTTTCTGTCAGCCACTAACTGTCTGGTCAGCCAATTTGTGATCTATTTCTTGGTTTATCACCCAGAGGAAATACGTTCACGGAGATTAACCTTCACGTTAACTGTAATCTTAAGATAGTGGTGACATTGTCCTGTAGCTGATTTCGCCAGCAATTTAAGCTCTAGCAGATACACTAGGTTCGCCATAATTGATGATATCCGTTTCAAATTGCGAAGCATTTCATTGTCAATAACGCATGTCACGATATTTGTTTATTTGATTATTTTTTAACGATATTCCAGTATAAAATTAAAAGTATAAAACATAATCACTAGTTTATTGGCAGAGTTAATTTAATGTTTTGTATTGAGCATATATAGTACAGTTGGCGAGCATTGATTGGTAGTTGACCCGATGATCACATGTGGTGTTAGGTGGCAAGCGATTGGTTCGGAAACTGGTCTGGGGATTTTGGCAGAAGCAACCTGCACATTTTAACGACGTTTTTCATGTTATAAACACGTTGTCTTTGTGAATGACCCGCGGCGGCGAAACTCGGTAAGTGGTGAGATTTATTACCGCTGTGGTCCAGTCCGTTGTTATTGAGGGGTTTGTAGTTGACTGTCCCAGTCAAACCCATTGGGGATTTGTACATGTGGTTCAAATCGATGTCAATAAAGTTCCCTGTCAAACCCAACAAGTCTCTCCTCTTTTGCGTGACAGTTGTTACATTAATATTAAATTTAAAGACAACATTGCAGTATTTACTACTTTTCCTTTTTCATGTTCCTAATCAATGACATATTCAACTTCAGAATATGTCCACGCATACATCTGTTTTAAAGCATGTGTGTTACAGAAAGATCAGTTTGACAACAGTACATTCTATCTGACGGTTAATTGCTTGTCGGTTAGTGTGGTAAGATATAGGATTGACTTTACATTAGTCGGGATGAGAATGTCAAACAACTCCCTATTCATAATGTTTGCTCATTAGTGCTTGTAAGACGTTTAGTTATGTAATCGTGGCCAATATTTTATCTGTTCTGTCAGTAAATCGTCTGGGATTCCTCTAACTACTCAAGTTATATATGTCACAGAAACACATGTTGCAGTTGATAATTTAGAATATATAGAAACTTTGGTTCGTGAAATGTGGCGGAGAGTATAGTCGATACATTATTGTCGTTGCCTGGTGGCTTTTTCTTAATATATCAAAAAAAATTTAAGTACATTTACATTTTTAGTGGAAAGTAGCTGCACTTATTTAAAAACAGATTGTTTTTTGTAATAATATTTCTTTATATGATTTTTCCTTAGATTAACAAATGGTGGAAAATGAAGATAAAATGGCATTCGTATTCCACGCCCTGATAGCTACAATTAATACACTATCTTTCAGAGCGAGGGACGCTGATCCTGTGGAATTTATTCAAAACCGATTTTTGTAAGTAAGATTGTATTGACAACCAGTCTATACTATATGTTTG
Source organism: Mopalia muscosa (assembly GCA_031763545.1). Classification (NCBI taxonomy): domain Eukaryota; kingdom Metazoa; phylum Mollusca; class Polyplacophora; order Chitonida; family Mopaliidae; genus Mopalia; species Mopalia muscosa. The sequence goes on along the minus strand of JARFOD010161361.1, from coordinate 8,217 downwards.
CCAATGAGGCATTTAGACATTGCTTCCATCTGGAAGCGAAGATTTTGGGTAAATTGATCTATTAGAACAGATTTGTAAATTATGACTAAGTGTGTAACATTTGGAACCAACTGAGCTACCCAATACTCACTCATGCCTGCATTGTTTAATCCATCCCTAAGAACAGTGCGTTAACCACTGTTCATATACCGGAGGACGGCACGTTGACAACTGTTCATATACAAGAGGAAGGCACGATAACAACAGTTCATATTCCGGAGGGCGGCACGTTAACAACTGTTTATATATACTGTAGGACGGCACACTAGCCATTGTTCATATACCGGAGGACGGCAATATAACCACTGTTCATATACCGGAGGACGGCGCGCTAACAACTGTTGATATGCCGTAGTAAAGCACGCTAACCCCTATTCATGAACCGGAGGACGGCACGTTAAACACTGTTCATGTACCGGAGGACGGAACGTTAACAACTGTTCATATACCGGAGGACGGCACGTTTACGACTGTTAATAATCCGGAGGACGGCACGCTAACCACTGTTCGTATACCGGAGGACGGCACGCTATAACCTGTTCATATACCAGAGGACTGCACGTTAACGACTGATCACATTAAGGAGTGTTCATATTCGGGAGGATGGCACGCTAATCACTGTTCATACAACGGAGGACGGCTAGTTAACCACTGTTTATATACTGGGGGACGGCACGCTTATGACTGTTCATATAGCCCACCGGATGACGGCACGTTACGACTGATCATATACTGAAGGACGGCACGTTAACGACTGTTGATGTACAGGAGGACGTCACGTTAACGACTATTCATATACCGGAGGACGGCACGTTAACGGCTATCCATTACAGGAGCACGGCACGTTAACGACTGTTCATATACCGGAGGACGGCACGTTAACGACTGTTCATATACAGGAGGACGTCACGTTAACGACTATTCATATACCGGAGGACGGCACGTTAACGACTATCCATATACCGGAGCACGGCACGTTAACGACTGTTCATATACCGGAGGACGGCACACAACCATTGTTCATATATCGTTAAGCCCTGAACCACGGCCTCGGATCCCACCAAGTAAAATTTAATAAGACTCAAGTTTCTTCCTCTCAATGCTGTCTGACAGTTTATGGTATGAGGACCCATGGTTATATCGTGAAAAGACTCTATAAAAGTCAATAATGGAAGTAATAATTCAAAACCAAACAAGATAGTAAATCACGAAAATAACACCCCGTTGCACAATATATGAGATCTATAACTCTATGGAAAATATGAAACGTTACTATCAATAAACGGGTACATCCGTCACGTAAGAAATGAAGTCAATTTAAGTGTTATGTTTAGGTTAGTTTTTTATGTTAGGTCTAGTATTAACCCTGAGCCATAGGTACTAATTGAGGTTTTGTGCAACATGAAGGACATGACAATACATGTCCCAGTTTAAGAACTGGTCGCAGAGCAGCCCTCATATCGCACCAAATGGACAGTCCAGTTCAGGGAAACACCGCTGGTCCTCCCTTTGATTGGCCAAGTCACATATGTGCATGTGTCTATGCGTGTTTTGTGTAAGTATGTCAAGATGAAATTACGTGTGAGGTATATTGATTTCTGTCTAACTACATATGTGTCTTTATTAAAGTATAATTTTTGTACACCTGTACAGTGCTCCGATAAAGAATGGCCAGCGAATGTTAAAGGTTGAAATCTTCTGAGAAAAGAGACCCCACACCGTTAGGTCTACAAGGACTTAAAGTCCCATAAATACCCCGTCTCCAAACAAAGAACCCGGGAAAAACAGCGCGGAATCGCGAATATCAATCTGTTTACAGAGATCCATCTTTAATTGAGTGCTGCATCCAAGCCTCTATTTACACTACCTCCAGTCTGTGGACATACTCTATCAGAGTGAGTTGTATGGACATCGAAAAGAAAGGAGGATCAACAGCCAGCATACTCTGCCCATTAAGTCTATTTGTTGTTCATTTCCCTGTGCCAATTCTGGCAAAATTATCCATATTAGCAGACGACTTTGAAGACCTGGCGTCAGATCAATTACTTTCTAATGGAGATCTTTTATGACATCATGAGTTATGTGGACATCATGAGATACTATGTAAAGACGCCAAGAATATAGTCTATTTTAGGACAATAGTTTGATTAGTCCAAACTTCTATAAAAGGCATGCAGAAGTCTCGTTTGTTTGGATAGCAAATCAAATCAGGTTTCCATGAAGTAACCAGGAGCCCTTTGACAAAGAGCAGTATGTTTCGAGGCTGTTCGGTTTAAATATCATGAGCCTTTTTTTTATTTACTTGGATAGTTTGTTTTGAACTTCTTAATATTCCCCATCTCTTCTTCACTTCCTGATTGTTGAAAAGCTTTAGAAATCCATTCGCTAATAAAATATCGTTTATACGCATGTATTCAACCATAACATTTTAGATTCTTTGTTCCAATATATTCTTTGTCAAACACATGTTTGACATGCAGGAACTAGCTATTTAACAGAGCAGTTGGAGCGTGACACTATGGCAATAAACCCTCGTTTGAGTAATCATCTATTTTCGAATTTTACTTTGCATTATATTAAAACGTTTAAAAATATCACTGTTATTTACTGCCTTACATACAGTTTATTTTTGTTGTCATGCCGTATTAAAAGTTCAAACATATTAAAGTTATCACGGGAATTCACGACTTTAGCGCATTATTCATGTTTATCGATCAACGCTTTTATTTCTCTAGCAGTAATCTGTAATACAAATATCATACGGTTTTACGATTTTCTTTAGTTTCCCAACAGAAAACCCGGCGTAAAATATATTATATGGACAATTGAGCGAAGTTAGAAATATTTTCCATCTCGAGAGTGAGAATCAAGCTGTGTTGGTATCTTTTATTACCATTGTTTCATTCTACTCTTCAGAAGAACTGGAAATCCAATGCGGTGCTCGTGGTATTTTGGATTATATGGCGGCAATGTACCAATTTGTATGGCCACACTAATACAATCGTAAACCGACGATTTAGGACTCTCGGAAAGAGTATTTCCTTCCAATGTTTAGTAAAGCCAACTGTAGCTAAATGGTACATGCGGAAGAAGGGAGAATGATAATTTGCTGAACCCCCATTTATTCAATAACTCATCTTCTTTACTTAATGGTTGGATAATTTAAATAAATATATACAGTAAAAAAGAGATAAGAAAAGAACTCACTCTATATAATGTCAGGTGAAATGGATTTGCAGAAAAACTATTTGCACTCACGATATCAATATTTGTCTTTCAACCAAAAGCTTTGTTTCAAAGTCTATTGTTTGAACGCGCTTTAATAAAATGCATGTTGAAGACGGGATAACTCTAAAGCGTATTGCTGTTCAGCTCTTTCTAAATGAAAACAATTATATGGAGAACTGGAAAACGTAAGAATTGAGGATATTTTAACAGATTATTAGAATCTTGGAAATCGGGACGTAGCAGCAACAAGCATATAACGTTTGGAGTCCTAACAATTTAAATTTATGTATGTATGACGACACTGTTAAATTTGGCGTAACTCAATAACAACATATAATCAGCTTACGTTACTAATAAAGTCTTTTTAGATAAAGTGTTGTTGTGTGTTTGTTCATCTGTCTAAAGTAATGTACTTGCGCAATAGGTATCATTGTATGTTTTGCCATTGGACAATGTAAATGCTAAATTAACTGTCAGGAGTATTTAATTAACGTTCCATAGAGTTATTATTATCAATGATAAAAATGGTATTTTCATTTCGTATTAAGCCGATTCAATTGTGGTAAATATATTGGACGCAGGGATCTGGATAATGAATGTGATATTTCTCTCTGTTAAGTATCCGATAAATCACAACCTCTATAAAAGAAATGAAGCTGTGATATGAGAAACTGATGACAGTGACACACTCTACACAACTAATCAACACAAACAAAAATTGATGGGTAACGGTGGCTGTGCTGAAAGGAAAGGTCATTTCTCCTTCGCCAGAGATAAAGATAACAGAAAGACTTCAAATAGAAATGTCCATTGAAAAAGGAAATCTACATGGCTTATGTGGTTAGACAGGAGTATTCTGTGACTAGCGGTAAGTCAAATGAACTCAAATTATTACCCTATCGCCATATAGATGTAATTTATCTATTACCCATAGAGAACGGAGAGAAAAAAGTCGTACTAAACACCGGCGCGATTGCCGGGGTCACCTCGTGTGAATCCTTCATGTACATTAGGTCCATACAGGATTTATTCTTTATGCCAAATTTTAACTAAACATTCTTTGCTACAGTCCTCTTTTCAATGTCATCTATGAATGCATACTCTTCTAATTCAAAATGTATAAAAAAAATATTTCCTTACATATATTTCCTATTTAATGTGTTGAAAATGTACATGTTCTGTATATTCTTTCAACAACTCTATATATATTCAAAACACTGGTAAATAATATAAAATTAAATCAGAGACTCGAACTCGTCAGCGGTATATATCGATAGAGTAGCAGTACGCCGTCGCGCGCTCCGCTTAAACACGACCGGATGTCCAGGTGTAAAGGAAATGCACTTCACGTCGAATGTAGGCGAATACCAGTGCCGATGGGATCCGATCTGGTCGGTCTTGTCATGTGAACTGCTTAACATGTGTCTTACCCTATCTGTCACTGAGCGATGAAACTATTCCTCCCTCTATAATCCATAACACCACAACAGCTTAAGCGTCGAATTCTTTACAGCATGGACACGGAAAGGAAGGACTTTTTCACAGGATGTCATTAGGAAACAGAACGAGGCTAGACCGGAAGCTCTTTGTACGATGTCGAATCACGCCGTTTACATTTTTCTTTTATTTTCGTTTAATGGGATTTTGTCTGCTGTAAGCGAACTTCCAGTTTAAACAGTACCAATTGTAGGCAAACGACACAAACTAGCAACGAAAAAAAAACAGCATTTGAAATACTGGTTCTTGTGGGTTTGGAAAAGAGGGTGATTCTTTATGGAACCAACATGGTTCTATATAGAAGTATTACGACAAAAACGGTTCTTATAAAAATAAATGGATAAATAGTTGGAACGCTTGCTGTAAGGGATTCATATCATAGCCATGAAAGAATAAATAAGGATTTCATTAGAGCCATATTTTTCTAAGAGTGTACTGTGTAACTAAACGTGATCACAAAGAATGAGTAATGTTTATGTGACTTGTAATTTTCCCTGGATGGGCTTATCACATGGAATTAAAAGTTGTCTTTCTTGAACAGGTAGCTATGTGATGCGATGAACACAATTTATTGTGAAACCATCAAAATGACAGGGATTACAATTAAGTCACATAGCTGTGCTCTACCGCAAAAACAACTTTGCAATAGATTCATGTCTTTCTCAAAAAAGATAAGGAGCCATTGGCAAGAAAATATACTTGTAAATAAAAACCACACATATATATATAATAACACGTATCAGATGCAGCGCAAAATGCAGTGTAAATTATTGTGAATCCTTCGACTGTGGCAGGCGTGTCGGGATATTGATCCTCCTTTGATGTACCGCTCATGAGTTCGAATCAACCGAGCCAATTGACGACAAGTCGGTAAGGGAATCGACCAGTAATTCCTTTTAAGGTTTCTTCTTCGTTTTCGCGCCGTCATATACATGAAATACTGTTAGGTAGGACGTAAAACCCCAATCGAGACAAAAATCCGAATGAATGTTTTATGTATCGAACAGCATCAATGGGAACATGATGATCAAGAAACCCCAGCCAATTTGACATAATACTTCATGACCACCAGTTGATGTTTACTTGCAAGGGTGATACTGATTGGAATTATCTTTAATTATAGTATTTGGATATATATATAAATTGAAATCTTGTTAACGCCATCGAGAACCTGAATACCTCTGATTGTGGCGTTAAAACACTGATCAATCAATCAACCAATCAATCATTCCCAAAAGCAATACGCTTTGTAACAGAGTTCGGAGCTTACCGTTTCTTAAACCAAATTGACTAGTAACCATTTCCTTGTTATAAAGGGAGAACTGTCGTGTTTGGTTAGAATTGCCCTAACGATTTTCGCACTATAACTGATAACTTGTAAACTTTGTATCTCGGCAATTGTTTCTTCAAATCAGCTACCATTTCTCTGAGCATAATTTCCTCATCCGTAAGCCGCCAACCTCATTCCATTTTTTAGTTAATGCGTCCTGTTACAGAAGAGTAAATTGCGTCACCGACTGATGGTGTTGTTTTATTGACTGCCAGGAAGCAAACCCCTTAGCCATGTCGGGGATTGTTTCCTTCTCCCACAATTTTTGCAATATGCAAATGGTTCAGACATAAGTTTCAGGCGAAAGCTAACTCTCTGTACCACACACAAGACCAAGTCCCCTATCGACCTCCTGTATGTCAGTGAGTCACACTAGTTGACTCCTGTCATGGCGTGCTTGACAAAGTTTCTTTCCGGGATTCTACAGATGTAACTAGGGTCTAGCTCAAAGTGGTCACTCCGTAGGCATATAGGTGAACCACGTGAGTACGACGTTAAATTACAATCAAAGAGACAAAACAACAAAAATAATGCTCATCGAAAACTGTATAGGATGGTTTTAGTTGACGGAGATATTGATATTAAATGTATCGCCTGCTGTTGTTTTCGTTTGTTAAATTATTAATAAAAAGCATTATGTAGCATATATGCGGTCTTAAACGGAAATACTGACGATTTGTTTTGTGTACCCTATCTTCGGTCCAGTCAATAAATTAACTCGATTTTATGAACGAGGTCCTTTCACTGTCCAAACACTGGAAGGATATAGATCGGGTATTGTTAATGAAAAGGACTAAAGTAAATATAAACTTATAAGCGTCTATATCGCTTTCAATGAGAATTTATCCCATTATCTTGAGGCATTATGAATATCTCGACTTCTACGATAATCCATCACTAAACAAGCTGATGTAGTATTAAGTTTGTACACATCCTACATGTGTATATTAGGATATACACATGTAAAATAAAAAATATATACACATGTAAGATCTGTAGGCTAAGAGCGGGCATCTTTTGGAAACCTTTTTTTTACACGGGAACTGAATCAAAACACCACGAGTTACTCCGACATCGCGCCTCTGATAAGAGCAGTTTTGGACAAGTGTCTAATGTGACGGCATCCATGGGATAGGTTTACCGGTTGGTGTCTAGCCTAGCAGTCTATACACTCAATAATATAACAGTAAAATGCACCTACCAACTTTTTGTATGTCGAAACAAAAGTATTTCGATCAATAGGGAACAAATATCAAGCACTAGACTATTGGAAGTTACTCAACCCCAGTCTTACACTAGAGGTAATAACATTGCACAACACAACACAGCCGTCAACAGTTTACAATAGGTAAAATGTTATTTGCAATATTTAGAATATTGACATTTCTATCACACATGTTTTAAGGCAATAGTTTCTTAATACAGATTCAACTAGTGTTGATGCATGGACATGTTTTAAAAAATAGACATACCCCTTCTACAGTCCTTATTAATGTAAAATTTTCTCCAAAACTGGCTTCGTTCGTCGGCTGTTACTGCGTTCAGAACTCGCGAATTTCATTTTTTTTAATATATATATTCCGATATTATTCTCTGTGGTGACGTGAATCGATGGAATTTCCTACTTCAATTCGGTTGCACATTGATTTATTCCTGTCTGTTGATGGAACTTGAGAAGCTTTTAGATAACTTGAAGAGGCATTTATTTTGACATAGTTAAAACCAAATCTCTTATTACTGTATGGTTTACAGTGGAAGTACTTTGCCACATCTCCATCTATCGGTCATAAGAAAACAAAATTGCAGACTATAATCAACAAAGCCCTTAATTAGGTCATTGGGTCACTATAAGGTGTAAACACAGGATTTATAGAGGAGACTAAGCCTGGCCTATCGTGTGCTTGAGGCTTTTAGAGATGGTGGTTTCAACGCTGTTAATCCTGTTAGTCACCTGGTCAATATCACAGCCACATGTGAGAATGACAGTTAAATCCCTACAGTGTTTTCATGTCAAGGATTAAAGGTCAAGATGCACAACCACATTTATTATCAGTATTTTCGTTATTTTGGAATAACACTTTCTTAGTTAGAACATATACCTGTTCAGAAAATTTTGTAGGTTG
>JARFOD010161350.1:0-11981 GCA_031763545.1 Mopalia muscosa | reverse complement strand
CACTCTTTTTTAACTTCTTTTTGTAAGCCTTAAATCGGTCAATTCGTGATAAAGGTCCCTGAAGTTATTTGGCCTTTCCAATGACGCATTAACTGACAAGTCTTTGTTTCTGATTTTTACCAAACACTGCCTTAAAAAACAGAATCTCTAAGAAAAGAGCAATACGATTCCTGTTGCAATAACCAATTAATAACTATCACATCCAGGTACTACGCAGACAGGCATAATTCCTGTAAGAAATTAAATAGCCATACGTTTAACAATACAATAGCATACGATATGTTGTGGGTCACTTGCACCGCGTACATCACTTTCGGTCTGTAATATTTCAATTACTGTAATTACTCAATTACTTTAAATTTGATCGCTGGTCTGAGGGAAGTTATGTTACGAAATGGTATTTAAAAAGGACCAAAATCAACTGTAAACCGCGTGCCTTCTCCTTTAAGCACGAGCATTAACTTCTCCTATATTGATATTCAATGTCAGTTAGGTGGAAAAACAAGTATAACCGAATCCATTAACGCCCGAAATGACTTTGTTAAAAAAAACCTAAAATATTTTTTTAAAATAGTATATTTTCTTGTTTGTCTGGACATTTCGATGCATCGTAAAGTTCTGTAATAAAGGATTCAAGTTAGAGAATAAGTAATGATTTACACAAGGCGTAATGATATTAACAGCGTCTGTTTTTTTAAATATATGAGGTAAAAGACAGTGAAATATTTGGCATGTGTAATTTTCCATGTGGGCAATTGCTGAACAAAAGGTTAATGAAGGTTATGACATTGAGGAAATAAGTTACAACAGTAACTTAATCCAGACGCGACCGTATAAGGGATCTATAAATGATCAACAAACAGTTTTTGTCAGCACCCCAAGACGTGGCTGTAATACATCTCATCAGGTTAATAGTTTGTTTATTTTGCACTTCGATAGCATGTAGCTAATATGTTTTGCCATGTCATTCTTTTGTCAAAAATAATGGCTAAATATTTAAAAGAATTAGAACGGTACATGGAAGTCGAGCACCATTCAGACGTACGTCAAGAACAGCGGGTAGCCTTCTATTAAAAAATACAACCATCTCAAATTTCGACTTTGAAAACTTAAATCCCCACGACTTGATGGAAATCTTATCAATAACCTGCTGTACGTTTATTTAACAGCGATGTTGAAGTTTCTACTGCTATACCAAACTGCTTCGTCATCTGCGAACAGTGAACATGATAATTTATTTCTCATAGTGGATGGAAGGGGATTGATCATGACGCCATTAGTAATATTTACTAGTGGAGAAAGTAGTCTACCTATCCGAACTTTTATATATCTGTCTGACAGAAAACTTCGTCCCCACTCGAACATCCTTTCACCAATAACCATTCGTTTTAATTTAATGAGCAGCCTTTCTCTCCAAACCATGTCATATTCTTCATTCATAGGTAAATCATTAAATGCTATGTGTTCAGAGATTAAAGTGTGATTTTCTCTTTCCGCTGTGTTCTTATTAACCAAAAAATCATCATCTTCATTTGTTATCACTGTTCACACGAGCAAAACGATCCACCAGAGCTTTACATTTATTGGAATTAGAAACACACAAATTATCAATTTTTAAAGTCGGACCTGGTTCCAGACTTGTTTAACCGGAGTCGAAGAGGAACTGTCCGGGCGTTAACTACTCGTTATATAGATATTAGCTATAGTATTAATTCCTGCCACGGCAAATGTTCGGAAGACATCTGTTCCGTGTTACTCTTGTTTTGACAGCAACTGCTTTAACGACAAGTGACCAGTGGCTTAGGAGGCACGTGCCCATCAGACTTGTCGTCTAATCAATTAGAAAGAAGTGGTATAAAGTACCAAAGACAGAGCAGTTGCTGGCAGAACAGTCGCCGTTAAGCATGTGTACAGGTCAAATACCACAATCGGTTATTGGATATCTTGCATATACATTAATATAGCAGTATTGTTTCAAACTAAGAAATCACTGCTTATCTGGACAACCGTATAGAGCTATGCTTCAAGATCGACAGCACACACTTTTTGCATCACGTGTCTTAATGACCTTTACTATACCAGTGTATAAAAGTCAGATGTTAATAGTATGAAAGGTCGTTATAATCAGTGGCAAACCAGATATACAGCAACCTCTTACACATAATATCGGTCTGCAAATAGTGCTCTGGGAATTGTTTTGCACGTCTGTTAGAGTGCATTTTTTTTCTCACGCTTCCGAGTTTGTTTGTTAGGCCGTAAAATAGACAGGGCGTGAGCAATATGACAGTCTTGGTTTTGCGTTTGTTGCATAATTTCTCGCGGTTGACCGAGGTGTGGATATTTCCAAATAGTTTCTGTTTCTGAAATTTCCCAAGGAGTGTCTAGTAGTCATTGTGACGAAAATTTGTCTCTTACATAATTTATTTCGCGTATCATCACGCCATCTCTGAAATTATCACGCCATTTTGTCATTATGTTTTTGTCTTTAAAGAGAAATTCAGTAAAATTTGGTGGGTTTTTTGTTGATATCGTTCAGTACATCATATGGAACTTGGTCTTTTTTTTTACTATTCTACATTTTTGTTTTCGCATTATTCACAAATAAATCACAATTAAAGTGAAACAATTGCCATTGCCAAATATCGACGAGAAAACTGCTTATATATAACCAACTAATCACCCAACTGCCTGAACTGAATCAAAACTGTGTTCTTCATATGAAGCAGAGAAAGACAATTTTACTGCCTCCACCGGGATAAACATATCTTTATATATGAAATGCTGCTTCGGGGCATTTCTAGCACAGAATCATTTCTTCTTTTGATGTATAAATTGTTCAGCTATAGAGATGGAGACAAGAACAATTTTCTTTCTCTTCAATATAATTATTAATAATTTGTTCAGTATGGAGCGCATATATTCGAGATAAGGTTGCAACACGGGTAAAACATTGGCGATATTTATTACCTTGATTGACGTATATATATATATACACATAAAACACGTTATTACATGGTAAGTTATTCTCCAACAGACTGTAACGTATAACTGTATAACGATGTGTTAAATATCCGATGCGGGATTTTGTACGCTAAAGATCAAGGTACATAGTCATGGTCTTCAACAACGTGGATCCCTGGATATCGCTTTTCATATTCAGATCAGATAATCAGGGAATCTTATTGTCCGTCAAGCCATTGATGAACCTCCCTCTTTAAAAAAGAAATACCGGTAGATTAATTTTGTTGTGGTCAATGATTTGATTAATTGTTGACCAGTATTCACACCGACCACTAATTCTGGGTTACAGTTATTAAATGTTCATCAGTGCTCAACACAAAAGAGGAACTCTCCTGAGGTAAAGGTAATATCGAATTGAGATTAGGTGTTTTAACCCGGCACCAGTCACACAGCTCAACCTCTATTAACTTACTGGTTTGAAGTGTTTGTGTGGAACTTATATCTCGGCTACATCAAATCGCCTCCACTCTATCTCCGTTCAATAAATTCAACACCCTGATTATATTTACATATCTCTACGGGGGAAAAACCCGTTAGACTTCATTGTATCGCTGAGAACAAAACTCAATGTCTGGTCTCTGGTTGATTGATATTTATTTCTGATTGATTGGTTAGTGGTGAAGTGATCAAATACCAGTAACTACCATGCAGATTGGAACTTTGACTTCGTTAAATTTGTCAAATTAAACAGAATCCGCTGTCTTCGACCCAAACTGTCAATCCTCATGAACGAAACAGTAATGTGTGTGTTTTGTGAATTAGCATATCCACGTGACATTGATTGTTTTAGTGATGCATTTCTTTCTTATATAATGGCATTATTTGGTGTTTGTGGTTCCATTCTTTGAGATAGTACCAATTTGATTGAGTGATTAGAATGCTTTCATTTTAGATACATGTCAATTTGTAATTGAAATACCTACTTTTCTACTATTTTATTTTCGAATTTTTTTAAAATGCGTTTTTAGGCTTGTTTTTATTTACATGAGGTCGGATGGACTTTTAATTTGAATGCTCTTCTGATTTGCATTTTGCTAAATATATATGTTATAGTGCATGTTGTACGACTGATCATATCTCAGAGCTCTTGAATCGGAGGCGATCAAAAGGAACCGTTGCTAAAACTCCATTGTTCGAAGAAGGTAGAACAGTTGCCATGGAAAATAAAGCTGGAAAATATTCAGTTGAAAACAGCAAAAAAGAATGTGAAACACTGATACAGTCGTTTGTGTTAATACTACCAATTTAAGAAAGACAGGTGAGTTTATTAATTAATTACTCTGGTTCATTAATGGAAACCTTCGTTAGACTCTTTGTGAATGAACAATTTAAATGATTCACAGGAGGAAAAAACCCGAAACACGTTTAGTGATAGGCCTCTGTAATTTACCTGTGCCATATGAGATTCATCTTGGTGATAACAGTAATAATGTGTTTGAACGTGTGCAATCCATTAACATTATCCGATATTGGTGACACCTTGGCACGCTTTGTGACACTGAATAATATATATGGCTTGTATAAGCTCTGCCCTTGTTGTATGAAGGTAACATCAGGGAGTAACGAGCTTTGCTATATAATCTGATCAAATCAAATCAGTATTATTGTTCCTGGGTAATTTAATGTGTCAAGGTCCGCGGGTAATGATTGGAGAACGCTATGTTATATAATCCGATCAAATCTAGATTTCCATTATTGTTCTGGTATTTTATTGTAGTCGTTAGATCTAGAATGACCTATAGCAAAGAGCGAGCACTGACTACGAAAGGTCATATTCGACATTGTTATGTATAAAGCCACATTACACGTTGAGTGGGCGAGAAATTCGCCAAGTTTTCGGAAATATAAATAGCTACCATTTGTTTAATCCGTAAAGGGTGATATTCCTAAAACGCAAATCTATTTGATGTTTCGAGACATTTTATTTTTTTATTGTGAGAGATGAGCAAAATGGTCAACAATCTAGAGTTCACATGTCAAGATAACAAGAGAAACCATAAAACAAGAATTTAATAAACAGTGGTGATATGAAGGAGGATATTAATTAGAGACCACAAAATATAGATGGAATACGATGGGATCTTCGGTGAATTGATGTCATGATGAAGAGGATATTGTGACCCCTGATTGTTAGAGCCCTCTGGCTTCGGACTAATTTATAAAGTTTGGGGGTTTTTATAAGCTAATTTTACTAACAAACCATTTTTAATACCTTGAGAGTTAACCTGGGTTTTTGAAGAATGTCCGCAGCCCATTCAGTTGGTGCCAACTAAGGGCTAAATGCCTTCTTAACGCATTCTCGTTATCACCTGTAGTTGGCAAGTCAGTCATGAAGGTGTGCGGATCATTTTCCGACATTGTTACCGAGTACTTTATTCGTGATATCCTCAGACTTACAATCGTCCTTGAAGCACACATTTGCTTTGTCCGATTAAAACAATGTAAATAAATAATGAAGACTTAAAGTGTGGTAAAGACACCTGCACGTTTTCTGGCTGCATGTACTGAAATAGAGAATTGTTCGTGTTAAACGTTGACGTTTTTTGCCTGTTGGCAGTAAGGGATATTTTTACGTAAAAAGACCCCGGTAACTAATACGAGCAATGCTCCTGTCGCGAAAGAGACCAAGTTGTCTGAAGAAGACCACCACAAAGACATCTAACAGAAGTATTTCATGTACCAGCATTTCTAATGGAAAGAAAATTTAATTAGAATGACCATAAATAGTGTTTAGGTGGCTGTGTTAATTGAGAAGATTGATACCATAAGAGTGCCAGAGTTCTCCAGTTCATAGAGTTAATATAGTACACTTATACCCATGGAAGCCGTCATTGGAGGTGGTATACGTTTTCAATGTTTTTTTAAATAGTATCCCCATATAAGAATTGCTTAATTGTCACTTTCCGTCTATCTATCTCCGATTCAACAAACAAACATGACTACACCGTTTGGTATATGATTTCCAGGAAGCTTTACCATGTAATCCGGAATAAACCATTTTTTACATGATAACGTACAACCCTTCCTTATTATGTAATATCATAATCTAATACTTACCCAACTGCTCACTTTATACTTCCTACACGTAATCGATCGCCCCAAATCGGGACCCAATCGTGGACTCAATGGGGACAATCCTATCGGAACGTATATGATAGTATCTGAATGGGAGACAAAATAAAGACTTTGTCTCAATCGGGAGACTATCAGTCCTAATCGGGATATTTTAAGTCCCAATCGAGAGATTCTTAGTCCCAAATGGGAGACTAAATAACAAAGGGGAGTTAATAAGCCCCAAGTCGCATTATAGAGATTGTAAGTACGAAAAGGGAGACTAAGTCCCAATTGGGAAACATAAACCCTAATCGGGACCCAATCTGACAGTATAATTAGCAAAAGAAGACTATAGTATACTGGTAATTATTTTCCTAATTATGAAATAATTTAAATCCTAATTAGGACTTATTATCTCCTAATTAGGCGATATTATCTGCTAATTAATTCCTAATTGTGTCTTAGTATCTCCTAATTAGGACTTAATATCTTCTAATTCGGATATACTCTGACAGAAAATTTGTCACAATGTGGCCCCTCTACGCTGCCGTCATATTACGCGTAGCACAAGAGACGAGATTAGACAGTCACTTAGGTTATTTACAAGACTTACCAAAAATATACTTGATTATTTTTTGGCCTGGTATTAAGAAAGATGTAGCAGACATATGTAGGTCGTGTCACATTACCAGGTTGTATAGGCAAATCTCATCAAGCAATTGGCGAGCCATTCAGTAAAATTTTGATAAACTGTATTGAGCCTTTACTTAAGACTAAATCTGGAAATCAGTATATGTTAACTATCATGTGCAGCTACTCGTTTTCCTTGGGCTATTCCCTTGGGAAGCAATAATGCCAAATCAGTAGAGAACGCAATGGTCCAATTTTTCAACTTCGTTTGGCTTAACTCAGCCGATTCAGCCTGAACAAGTATCTAATTTCATGTCACGTACTTTGCAGCAAGTAATATATGAATTTGGTATTAAGCAGTCTAAGTCGCCGGCTTATCATCCAGAGAGCCGGGGTACCTTAGAAAGATTTCCCAACACCTTAAATAACATGATTAGGACATATTGTTTTGACACAGAAAAGGACTGGAATGTATAGGTGTCCCGTTTCTTGAGTTTGCTTTTATAGAATCTGTACAAGAATCATCAAGTTTCATTCTTTTGAGTTAGTATTCGGACACAGCTATTTAAAGCGCAGTTTTTGAATGATTGTACAGAGAACGTTAATCTGTTCAAATATGTATCAGATTTCCGTTCTAAACTTTACATGGCATGTATATTTGCTAAACAGAATCACGAACAGTCTCAGCAATCAATAAAAACCAGATATGATAAGGATACCGCTGTACGTAAACTTATGCCTGGTTAGAAAATATATTGTAAAGAAATAAAGCGCCCATTGTTTTCTTCTTGTTTGGTCTCTACCATATTCTATGTAAATGAAATACCCTTGAGTACGACATTAAACCCTATTTAAACAAACAATCCAACCACTCGGTATATAGCGACTTCTGGTGGTTGAACAGAACCTGCTTACACAATTCCTGGTTTAACGCCTCCCTGGATCCCTGTGTCGATTTTTTAAAACAATACAGATCATCTATGGTCTATCTTAGAAAATGTTGCAGACGTGTACCATCTCGGATGAGCGATCATGAATTGCTTTTAACTCAACATTGCTGTTTATTTAACAAACCATTACATGAGTTATGTTAAACAGACACCAATGCGTATTTTAACAAAAAGACGAAGAAATACAATATGCAGTTTTATATTTTAAACATAAACCTACAAATAAATTATCTGCAGCTCTTTAGTCTTTACTTTATACTTGGACGGATATGGATAAGCAATATCGAAAGCTCGAAAGCTGATGAGTCGCACCAGATCCAGATTAAATTGCTAATACTGAGATAGACGTCTTATAGCGGATTAAATTTTAAAGCGTTTCGAGCAACCAGTCCCACAGCGATGATCTTCGATGAATTGGCCCATCAATGCTTTCTAGCATTTATATTTCTAAAAGTTATCACACCGGCACAGGGATGTAGATCAATTAAAATCGAAAAATCATCTATATACTCTCCAAAAAAAGAAACGCAACATCACAAACAAAATTTAAAACATGAATTCTTCCAAAAATGTGCGTGATCAAGACATGTCAACATGATCATGTTATAATGTAAATGTCCGATAACTGAAATTAAGCGCCTGATTGTGGCTGTTGATCTTACGTGACTTTTGGTTAAGTCTGTGTAACGGTGCACGAGGAAGGCGTAGGGAAAAACTTAGGGCAGTTGCACGTGTGAATCATGCCTAATCATTTAGCGAGTTTAATGGGTATAAAAGACAAATAGCTGTTCAATTGAATTCAGTTGTTAAATTGTTTCTCCAGCCTGCTACGATATGCCAAGACTAGACGCAGTTACCCGGAACGTCGTAATTGGTCGTCTCCTGGCCGGTGAATCCCAGAATGCTGTCACCGTGCTTTATCATGTCCACCGGAGCCCGATTTCCAGGCTCTTCCAACGGTACCAGCAATCCGGTTCAACAGCTGACCTTCAAGGTTCTGGTCGACCTAGGGTCACAGCAGCAGCAGCCCAAGATGGCTACATCCGGTTATTTAATCTGAGAAACCGGACCATAGCAACAGAAACTGCATCAAATGTCCCAGGTCTCCGGATAATATCGGCACAGAGAGTCAGAAACCGTGTCCGTCAAAACGGCTTACGCGCCAGACCTTACTTTGGCGTAGAACTGAGACAACAGCATCGACGTGCAAAGATCCGATGGTCCAGGCGAGTCTGGTTTAGTGATGAATCTATATTCAAGCTGCAGAAAAGATATGGTCGTACACGTGTCTACAGACGCCGGAACAAGGGGTTGGCAAGGAACTGCGTCCTTGGGGTCGACAATTTCCGCGGAGGAAGTGTGATGCTGTGGGGTGCCATATACTGCGCCCGAAAAACTCAACTGGTGCACATCCCTGGCAACCTTAACGCCGATCGATGCAGAGATGAGGTTTTTACACCACACATGCTGCTCATAATGGACAATCTGTAGAGAAGTTTTTCAGCACGACAACGCTCGGCCGCACACAGCTCGTGCTACTGTTGACTTTCTAAATAACCAGAACGTATAACCCGTGTTGCCCTGGCCGTCCAAAACACCAGATTTGAACCCAATAGAACACTTGTGTGAAGATTTAAATAGACGCGTGCGTAGTCGATATCCAGCGCCGCAAAATCTGCAAGAACTGCGGCAGGCTCTTGAGCAAGAATGGAGAAGAATTCCGAAAAACCGTATTCGTCGATTGATCATGTCTATGCCGAGACGGGTCCGTGCTGTGTTACAGGTTAATGGAGGGCACAACAGATCGCTATGGACTTTAATGTGATAATTTTTTTAACATTTTAATGAACTTCAAAATCTGAACAACCAGTGTGCTTAATTTCAATGTAATCTGATGCTTATTTCTGTATTTTACATGATGTTGAAAATTCTTATTTGGATAAAGAAAAATAATAATGCTGGGTTTTTGGGGAGAGTATATTTAAGATTTGTCGCTGACTCATGGATGTCGTTTCTTTAAATCCATGAATCACCTCGGAAGATTGACAAACTCTTAAAAAAAAAATTTTCAAAAGCCATAAATATGGAGAACAAGAGAAAAGACCCACACAACCCCAAGGCAGCACTACGTACAAACTTTCATTATTAAGTATAGTGCGGTGCTACCCATCTGCTTTGCACTACATCATAAGAAACAATCTTTCCTTTTTGTGTTATATCAGATGCTTGCTCAAATGCCCCAGATTCCTCCACATCGCAGCGTGCAAAGCATCATGGGAAGTCGATCCCACAGCCCTTCCTGTCCTCTTTCGTTCCATGTGGCGTAAGACCACTATTATAAACTTTTGTTTTGTCTGCCTCGAATAAAGTTCTTTATAAAAATAGTGTGTTGTCTTCTTTTATTTGTTCTGGTCCGGGAAATTTGTTTTTGGTGGAGTATTTGGTATAGAAGTGAAGTAAATGAGTGGAGGTTTCTGGTCAGTGTAATATTATAGCCTAAATAGGTCACATTTGGTGTATTCATCACCATTAAGTATTGACGGATGGGTGATATGTTTTGCCGAGATTTTAATGTGGAACTCCAAAAGGACCGATTAAGTTATGTGCCACGCGTTTTCGCCCAACGAAAAATTGGGAGGGAGCTGTGGGGCCAAGTGTTAACATTACGGCTTATGTCAAATTAATAGTGGTCTTGCGCCATATGCTATGACGGTGTGTCCGCCATGTTGGTTATGTGTAGCTAAAGAAGATAACCCCGCCGCCATGCATAGCATTAATTCAACCCATCAAAACTATTAAACCGCTATCTCAGGACACCCATTCTCCGGAGTATATAAAACTTCCGTTCCCTTCCTATAGACAACAGAGTCAACTCCTAGAGCCACGGCATTGACGTTAACCTGTGACGTCACGTAAATTATGTACAAACGATGATTACTACGTCTCGCGAGATCCCTACGCCTCCCGCTTCTATCCTCTACATATAACCCCAAAGAACTGCTTGATCAGTAGTCCGGAGCCGCTGCGCTACATATTACTCACAAATCCTTCTTTATCGGTAGTGAGGTGCCAAACTAATATATATTTAGAAAGCGGTGGACTTCAAGATTCTACATATTATGTCATATTATGATTATTTTCTCTCAGTTTTCTATCATGTTAATTAAAAGAAAGTTAGTTTTGGACAATCAGTCGTCATATACACAAGTGACATTCCTTATTGGGTTCGATCGTAAACCGCAATCAAACAAACAAAGGGTTATTTTATAAAGGCATTAATAAACAAAAAACGTCAAATAATTTTTAAAAAATGGATCCTTATTTTCTCAGATGGTTGGGTTTTTTCTAAATTCAAGGGAGTTTTTGTACAATTGATAAAAATATACGCAAAAAATAAAAAATCTGCCTTTAAAACATTATTTGCTAAAAATCTTAAAAACGAAAATCAACATAAAAAAATGCATAGATTTCGTTTATACATTCATTCGAGTCCTACTGGGAGCATGGTTAGTCTCTATGTTCAAATAAAACATTTGTTCTACAGGTCTACTGCTCAGTTCAAATACACATCCCAACGGGCATGCAATTGATCTATTGGCCTTTCGCCAATACAAATAAGAGATTGATCCACATTGTCGATACATATAACAGGCTACTGGCTAGCTGAACTATGACTTTTTCGTGCTTGGCAGACATGCAATGTTTAGTTACGAAAAAAATAAAATATGCATGACTCTTAAGACAAATGACAGCCAAAGGCCTTCATTAGCTTATTCCCGGCTGCCACATCCGCCGCCACTACTGACTGGAGTTCATTCGTGCTAATGAACAACTTGGGTAAGGATCAGATGAAACAAAAATATATGAATTGTCAACATAAAAGCCAAGTGTAAATAACAGACTTTTCTACAAACCTTGGTATATGCTAACCGAAGTATGTATATAGAGCCAACAGGGGGAACGGTTGATGTGATCTCATACATCATCACCTGGAAGTATATCTAAACAAATATCAACATGTGTAGAAACACAATGCGATATATGTCTGGATTTCCATGTTATGAATCAATTTCATATGTTTTATTTCGCCCGTTATTAAACCACGACAATACATCGGGATTTTAAGCTTCCCTTACAAGTATTTATATACCTAAGTTCCTACCTCTTAGAATAAAACTTTATTCCTACAAGGCTGAGTTCACATACGGTTCGGGTATATATACGGTGCAGGTTTTGCAGGGCACGCGGATATGGCAAGCCGTTTTATCACTTCTACCTTTATTCTACATATGTCGAATAACTTTTGCTTTTATTTTACTTATGTAC
>JARFOD010161339.1:0-11981 GCA_031763545.1 Mopalia muscosa | reverse complement strand
TTAAGCTATTGTTTAATGTCTCTGACAACCCATGTATTTTGTCATTACAGAAAGTTTTAAAAGTTGTAAAGTAAAAAGTGTGATATCAATATTTTGGAATGTTGAAAACTAAATTGACTCATGTCTGGTTCAAAAGATTATTTAATATACAGTCTCCATAGATTGAAATCTTTTATTGGATAATGTGATCCATTTGCACATCATATCCGTGTATCTCTTTACGCCAACTTTATTTTGAAGGTTTTAGTGTACATGTACTTTGCTTTTGTCTATAAACTAATTCATTTGGTTTTTTTTACAGGATTTCAACCTGATATTTAGTGTATTATCACTTTGTCACACCTGGGGTGAGTTAATTTTACTGAGAACAGGGGACTCCAACATTGATACCCCCCAGTCAGGAGCCACATCACACATGGATTTCTCATTGGTCCATTCATATCTGGCTTCTGACCAATGGAGAAGACTTTCACAGCATATTACCAAACATGGGGATCTCAAATGTCAATATGTACTTGTAAGTAGAAATTTTGTCTTCTGGCTTCTAAAAAGCGGTTACGTTAATTTTGTTTGATTTTTCTCAGCCACAGCGGCAGTCAATAGCAAATAACACTGAAAGCCTTGTGTGCCGAAATGAACTCGCAGTTTAGGGCCTATACGGGTTGTAGGAATAGCAATGTCATCAGCTTTTGTCACATGGCAGAACCTTTGTGATGGTAGATATCATGATAGCATATTGAATAAGTTATGATAGTGACATGGATATCAACAGGCATGCTCATGCATTATATTCATACCTGCTAGTTTGGATATTATGTGTGTTCTTTTACACCAAAATTAAGATCCAGCAAGATGCGCTTTTTTATGTATGCGTTTTGCAAACATCATTTGTGAATTATCCAGGCTGCCTTGGTCAGCTTATAGAACAGATAAATTAACCAATGATAAATGTAGCTTGTATACTTATTTAATATTAAGTTTATTATGAAAAGATTATGATATGGTAATTTTGTTATCGGCCCTTCTTCGGCTATTACATGGCTGCTATCAAAATGACCAGGCTATCATGTATATGTATTGACAGAATATTAAAACCTTATTCGTTTTATATGGCATGAATCAATTGGACATACACAATAAAAAATGCTTATACAGACCTATATGGTAAGTTGGACTAAGACAGACATTTCTGACTTGGTCAAAAACCAAGGCAGAGTATGAATAAATTAATATTATTTTTACGGAATAGCCTTGGATTACAAGACCCTGATCTAGGTCAGAAAGTAGGTCACCCTTCATTAACTATCGTAGCAAAAAGTAGCCAAGTTAGAGGGGTGATCTAGGCCATGTATTTTGTCTGATGAAATTGATCATTGTGAATGGATCAATAAAAAAAAATTCACATTTGCTTATAGTTTCACTATGATTACAGCTTAATATGCATCATTTTTATGGAAATCTTGAAAGGGGTCAAGATATATTTCCCTGATTTTTAAGAAGTTTTGAAGGATTTAGGCACCCGAACTGGTGGCTCTGAATCTAAATCACTGTTTATTGAACGTAGACATCAAAGATTACAGTATGACCCCATGAAGAATTTAACCCTTTAAAGCACAAGCCTGGTTCCAATTTGCCGAAATGTATGGGGCTCTTGATAATGGAATATCAATAATCAAATTGCACCTACGCAACAGTTGACCTACAGTTTGGGACTGTATCATATATGATACAGTAGACTTTGATCATTTAATTAACGCATTACCAATTAACTGTATGATATATGATACACTGGGCTTTAAAGGGTTAAGCCAATTTATAGTGATCAGGAAATAGAATATGCTCATCATGGCATGTAATGATATGATTTCCAGACCAGATTTCAAATACAGAAGTTAAGATGTTTGGGGATGTCAAGTGAAAGAATGGGTCAATCTGTCACCGTGGAAAACCTTACAGACCATCTACTAGCATTGTTAACACAGCAGAAACTAGATACTAGCTGGGATTGTAAAGTAAGTAAAAATATCTGTGTCCTTTTAGTTATATCATGGCTCCTTTAAATATGTATTTGAACATCTGTATGAACCAAAGTTTATAAAATTGATAACTTCTATGCATATTAATTGCAACTGATAAATTGAAGATATTATTTGTACAGTACATGTCCGTTCCATATATAAATAATCCTTTGTGAAATAGAAACATGTAGAAGTGGAAATGACCTGTCACTTGTTTAAATATTTTGCCCCAATCAAACAAACAATCTATATTTTTGTTAGTACATAATAAGATTTACCAGTGGTAGTTGTAGGATTGACTTGTTGTTAGCTTTAATATTTTTGTTCTTCAGCCTCAGGCACTTACAAAGTCTTCTCTTGCTACTGCTCAATGGATGTTATTGAGAGATTATCTCCCTTTGATAACCCCTCTCTTGTCAGAAAGTCACCTTCAGTCTTTAGCGTTCCATATCGTCATGGAAACAGTCTCGACAAACTCTGAGCTATGCAATTCTAGCAGGTAAGACCAATTAATTCAATTATTTCATTTTATTTGTACATTCCTTTGCTTCAACAAGTTTCTTTTTAAGTCACAGGCGGTTGGAGGGAGCTTCATGTTGTCCTGGTGCTCTCAGAGTTAAAGGGGGACAGGAAGCTGATGTGGTGTCTGTATTGCGTCCTGTTGTTGTCATCCTGTATTTGTACTGTCCTGTCTTTGTTTGTTGCCAGTGGTGTCAAGGTTGTTTTCATTCACCCATTGGGCTGGCATATTGTCATATAAGGGAAATACCCTTGAGTACGACTTTAAACCCCAATCAAACAAACAAATCTTTTTAAGTCTCTGTCACCAAATGACATACATTCTCTAGAATGGCAAACTTTATATTTGAACAATATCAGCTGGCAAACTATAACATAAAGACTACAAACAGAATTGAACCAGTTATATCTTCTGGATTATGAACTATCCTGGACATTTGTTAAATAATCTAATTTTATTATGTTTTCTCTCCCTTCTGTAGTTTGCTGAAATCTCCATATCTCCATGAGCAGAGTAAACTACTATCAGCTCTATTGAAAACTGTTTGGACACAGGTCAAAGGTCAACTCCTCAGTCCCAACAAAAGGTAAACCTGACATCAGTCATCATTGTTTGTTACTGTGTTTGCTGACATTGGACTGAAATAATAATTTTTCTGAATAACTCAATCTTACAAATTAAATATGTAAACTTGGTAAAATGTACCTTGAGGAATAATCTCCTAATGCTCCCACATAAGGTGGCCTTACAACCAACAAAAGTAAAGAAATTTTCCTGTCTGTCGATCCTCTGGTATATATGACAGTCACACAATGTAGCTCTGGAAAAAGCCAGGATGTGTTTTTAACAAGATTTCCTCTAAGATTGTGTTTAAGTATGGCAAAGTAGGAAGTGGACAATCCGGCATTATATAAGTGAAATGCCCTTGAGAATGTGTTAAACCCCAGTCAAACAAACAATCAACTCTGCTACCAAGACTTTTGCTTATCTACATTGTACCACACATGTACCATATGTAATGACTTATTATAAATTTGTTTGTAGTCCCAGAAAGAAGAAACGAAAAGACCCCACTCAAAACGTATGTGATGATATAATGGAGATTCTTACCTTTAAACATATAGATTGGAGAAAAGTTGGCCATACCACAGACAGGTATATATTTATAGTCATTTTGTCAAATATTAATAAGTAACATTTAGATTATTATATTACAATGTGTATAATATGAAATTTTATACAAGTACATGTATGGAATTGACTGTAATGATGATGAAAAGAAGCATGTGAATGTGAAAATGAATCAGTAACGTCTCGACATATAATAGAATATGTCTAAAACGTTATCACAGGAATGTTGATTAATTAAAATTGAAGAATCTTTTCATTTTTCTGATAAACTTCCGTACAAAAATGTCTCTAAGTAGATCTTAATATCAAGTTGTTATTTGTAACAAACAGACCTCTCAAGAGAAGGTAATGACCATTTTCGTGGTATATAAAGTATGTGATAAATATGTATATTAGGAATTTTAGAAGCCACAATAAGGTCATTATTTACTACTTCAGTCATTTTTAGAGGTCCTAAATTTATTATACATGTCATACACTCTGTCATTTGTAGATTTGTAGCTTGTTTTATGACTATTTAAATTGTATTTACAGCCAATATCTTTTTTTACGATATTTCCTGTTTTAAATATGTCATCATGGTATGATTTATTTTAAATTACCTTGTGTAGTAATTTAGAGATTTATATAATTAAAACAATAATAATAACTTTATGATTTCAGTGAAGTGGTTAGTCAGATGACTGTCCTCTCCTGTTCTCTCACACAGTTACTGGGTACAGCCAGTTCTCAGTCAGTGACCTTTGACACCAAAATCATCAAATATATAGAGGCGAGTAGGGAAGCCTTCTTTTATGTTAATGAATATTATTAATATTGATTGGTGAAAAAACAAGTTTCCCCATTTGCCCAATGTTGTGATTTTATAATACCAGGGGTTTGGGTTTTGTCTCAGTTCATGATTCCTAATGTAACTACATACATATACAGTGAAACTTGTGCCCACCGACACCCCATGGGACCATGGAAATATGTCGTATTAGACAGTGTGTCGGTATTTCAGGGGTAGCACCATAGACCAACAACGACGATGAGTAGCAAGTTTAAGAGCTTTCTCTTGTATTATAGGACCTGACATTGGGATATGCTTCGCTCTGGTTTGTTGGAACCATTTCCATACAAGCTGGTTTAACATCAAATGTGCACGACGTGTTGAATCGTTTCTTTTGCCCATTTGAATTTTTCTCATACTGATCCAAATAGAGTTTACGATTTTTTCAGTATGTCACTGACGGTTGACCGGCCAATCGAGAAAGTTTTCCCTAGTTCAGACTGCGAAGGAGTTGGAAAAGACGCTTCATAAGTCTTGATCAGTTTCACTTTATCGGACAAGGACAGTTCTACACGCGGGCGTTTGGCTGGTCGAGTTGACATTGTTTTGTGTGCATGGATAAATTGCTGAATGATGATTCTTCATTTTTGCTCTGTTTTTATTTAATTTCATAGCTTGGCAACTCGTACTCAAAGTCAGCATGAACTAAACAAAGATTAAACCCAATCAGTTAACAAAACTGCAGGATTAAAATGGGTTTATTATAGCCGCAGGTGTTCAAAAGCCCTAGCGCGTTGCCAGCAAAGTTCATGTATGGCTTTAATAACCATCGCCTGACAAGACGCCTAGGCGGAGGTACGAGTCAGTCAGTGTATGAGTCTTGCCGCATGCTGGTTATACGAGCATAATAAATGGCTGCATCGTGAGCCGGATTAGTTGTAAACAAACACTGACTGTCGTGACATCACAATCACCAGACAAACACCGGACGACCGCTGACTGTGTCGGTTTGAAGGGGGCAATTTAACACTGTTTAAATAGCATGCGGACCAATAAACAGTGTCGATATCCAGAGTTGACAGGTTCCGATATATCAGGGGTTAAATGCCTTTGTTTACAATGGGACAAAAACGGGACCAAAGAAATCCATCGGTTTAAACAAGATTCCGGTAAATCGAGGTGCCGGTGGGCACAAGTTTCACTGTATATAGTGAAACGACATATTTCAGTTTCTGCAGCACTGACAGAGCTCACAGGCTTACGTCAACCCTGAAGTTTATCTAAGTGAAGGTCCCAAATCTTTCTGTACAGGTAGCAAATGGTCACTAAATTATTTTTTATACAGAAATAACCTTTAAGATTTTATATTGTATGGGTTATTATGATAATCTGGTTGTAACAACTATATATACTTTAATTGTAGAGAACTTGGGTCTATAGTCTTGGCTAGAGACCCATTCACCTGTCATTTTTGACCGAAAGATTTCTAAAAATAAAAAATGACAGGTAGAAATTTTGAATTTTAACATGGAAAAGATAGGAAAATGGAAAATTTGGAAAAGCAAAATTCCTTAAAATAGGGATTTATGACCTGCATATTTCCAATCCTAGTTACGACACTGGGAGTGGTGTCTGACTAGATCAGCCAGCGATCTAACAACCGAGCTATAAGGTCCCAAGGCAGAGCCAACCCTGGACTTCAGGTTCAAATTTCTCACCAAATTCTACATACAGCGAATACAGTTGAGGGTCATGGGTTCGATTCCCGGACGGGTTTCAACCTGCAAAATTTTCTGATCTAGAATCTGTTCAGACTAAGAAAGTGTTATCCCAAAATAACCAAAATACTGTTGAATTTCACTTTCAAAAAAACAAAAATTATTCAAACTAAACTATAATAACAAAAGAAATATATATATAATTTGAATATGGTGTTTTTCTGCACTGATCTTTTGTTTAAAAATGATGTGTAAATTGCTATTTTTTTGTATTTTTCTGTTTTTATTTTTAAACATTCCTGTCATTTCATTCATCTTTTATAAATGTTGTTAATTAACAACAAAGATTGAAAATTTTAGTTTGGGGTTGGTTTTCTCTCTTTCTTTTCTGCCACTGTGCAAAACTGTTATCGTACAAACAATAACATTTATCAGTTTACTATAAGGCAGCAAGATCAAGCATCCTCTCTTTAAAGAGGTTGGAAACTAAAAAGTATCCTCAATGATTAAACGTAGATGACAATCAGTGTAATGAGACATGGTCAAATTGTGACTGAATATAGAGATACGTTTTCTCAAGGGATTTCTCAAGATACTCAGGCCTATTTAGTTGTAGCGAATTCGAGTCCATAGTCTTGGCTAGAGACCCATCCACCTGTCATTTTCGAAAGAAAGATTTCTAAAAATGGTTAAAATGACAGGTAGAAATTCTGAATTTTAACAAGGGCAAGATAGGAAAATGGAAAATTTGGACAGGCAAAATTCCTTAAAATAGGGATTTATGACAGGTAGATTTTCAATCAAAGTTAAGACAAAGCCAGTAGAGTGAGTCTGATTAACTCGGCCAGCAATCCAACTACTGAGCTACAAGGTTCCATGGCAGAACCACACCTGGAAAAAATGATAAATTCTCACGACCACAAATATTCAGGTTAAAAATTTCTCACCAGATTCTACATACAGCGAATACATTTCGAAAAATATCTTTAACATCCTGATCATGTACTTTTATGCGATAAATTCCACTTTTTCTAATAATCTTATTTCTAATAAAATTGTTTATTTTTTAAATGAAACATTTTTTTTTCAACAGATGTGGGCAGAATATATATGTATATGTATAAATTGACAGGGCTGTATTTTACACAAAAACTTTATCAACAAAAATGTTCTCCTCAGATATCTTAAGGTTGCTCATATCAAATTGAGATAAAGATTCACTGATAAACTTTTCTCTCATTAAAAAATTTATATCCACTCAAAATGATTCATATATGTAGTTTTTGACTGATAAAAATTTATCAGAATCATTTTGGTCATTTAATGACAAAAAATTTTAATTGGGCAAAATGAAATCTACAAAAATTCTTGGCATTACTTATTATTTATTACAGTGGATTGCAGCCTTTAACTGCAAACAAAAGTAAATTATATTATCATATGAATAGTTACATAAGTTTGACTTTGACTCGTTCATTACAATAAGCAAGTTTTTATTTTTTTTTATTTTTAATATAGTATGCCTCTGGGTTGAAAGTTAAAAAAAAAAAAACTTGTTCAGGTAAGAGAAAAAAATTGTTTTTGTCTGTTTGAATGGGGTTTAACATCATACTTAAGGGTATTTCAACTGTATGTCAACGGAAATTATGGGGGTACTTCACATCCTAATCACTCATATGCAGGCCCAGTTTGTAAAGGTAAGTTTGACTGGGGTTAAAAATTGTATGTAGTCAAGGGTATTTTCACTTCTATGTCGACAGATTGTCCATTTCATACTGCACCTTAAATATGACAGAAAGCCAAAAAAAAAACATCATAAAAAACCGTCCATAAATGCCACAGCAACATCATGAGACTTATCCGTACACCTGAAGGTTGGTTGACAGACCGACTCTACTCTTAAAGCCTCACATCAGACTAGAATAAGTAGGCGTATTACTCTGACCACAATCTCATGCCCACAAGGTACAAAAAAGCCACAATTCAGTATAATGAAAAGACCACAAACTGACTTAAACAACCAGGAATGGTTAATTTTTTTTGGCTAGTAGTGCCAGTGCTTTAGCTGACTGAACCACAGAGGCTCAAGGCAGAATTTTTTTCGTGCAGATGAATGCTTGTCAAATTTCGAAGAAATATAATTAGATATGTGCAAGCAATACCTCTACATTTAAAATCATACACATCTTTTGACAGCCTCTGTAGCTCAGTCAGTAAGAGGGATCGAGCTATGTTAGACAGAGCGAAGTTTAAATCCAGCTTGAAGAAAGTACAATTTTCCTTCTCAACATGAAATATATATATATATATATATATATAATGCCCTTGATGCCAAAGGCCCCGAGTTCTATCCAAGGTGAAGGAATGAAAATTTTTTCTTGCGTTACATTTATATTTTTATTGAAGAGAAAAAAAATTTGCTTGCCTAAACTACGATTTGAGCCCGGGTCTCTATATTTATAAATATATATGCATGTAGACTTACCTAACACTGCCTTGGATGGTTATCCAAATTGAGAATAAATATCACATAAATTATATCTGTTAATTTGATCACAGCAGTAGGAAACTCACAGCCACAGCTCTGCTAGAGACCAACAGTCAAATAAAGGTAGCTATTCCAACAAAGATAAACCCTACAAGGTATGCTGCTTGACTAGAATCAACATCGAAAAAATCTACTCATTTTTTTGGCCATCTGAATTGAAGCAGATATGAGGACTGGCCAGTACTGTAAACGATAAGGGTTGGTTAACTGAGAAAGACTAGGTGAGGGTGTTAAGGCGATAGACAATACTGATCAATCTGTGACCCAATATCACACCATCCTTACCGCATAGTCTCTACATGTAATACCATCAGGAGTTTATACCTCTACCAACCTGCTCCAATGTTAACCACTTCAGACCATAACTAGGCCAACCTAAGGCCAATTAAGTAGGTCGAAGAATTGAATTAGGTCCTCCTTGGATAGCATCTAGCAAAGAGCAGCCAATGATATGGCTCCCCTAGTTTCTATTTATAGCCTGAGCTTGTCCCAGTGACCCACTTACACGCAATGATTGACACCTAGAAATGTACATTTATTAGACCTATAGGGCGGTACCATACTGGTTAAGTTAAGCTGACAGGGGGTGGGAAGATCTGTTTTACTTATAAATTATCTACCTGTCAACCTATCTCAGGAAATTTCAATTAAGTCAAACACTTCACAGGTATAATGCAAGTATTGTCTACACACTAGTATAATGAGTTATATATAAAGTGTAGATTATGAACACCTGTAATTTAATAGCTATGAATTGTGCAATTTGCAACCGACTATACAGACTGAAAGCAAACAGGCTAGTCTGCACATATCAAATTCTCTATTACATAACACATTGTCAATGTGGCATATGTAGGTTGTTTATATACATTACAGGGCTGAGTTGTTCCACAGATAACCAAGGTTAAAATTCCCAGCATCATAAAGAAAATTTATTCTGATGGCACAAAGTTTATGCTGCTTTGAGTACACAGTAATACACAGTATTCACAAATCATAAGAATAGAACTGCAAGCCCCAGAAGAAATTTATGTGCAGTTTTTAGTTCATATAACTGTATTAAAGGTTTTAGGCATACAGTTGCAGGAGTTTTTATAGACAAGTCACAAAATTTTTCATCCAACTCAATTGATATTGCCTAATACTCGTGTGCCTTTGGCGCACAAAATGTACTAATACTCAATTTTACTAACTTTTCATCGTCAAAAAAGTAATAAAAACGGAAAATGCGAGTCATTCACTGTAAATTCTGAATTTTACAGCTCGCCAGTTGCTAAAAGAAGCCAAAACTTAATTTTTTCTAACAAAACGGAATATGAAATTTAAGAAAACCTCAATTTACCTTTATTTTTCATTTGGGTATTCCCAATTAAAAAGTGTCTATAACAATCCCTGAGTTGACTTGCCAGTGTAAACATGTTAAAATGTTCCTTCGTTCTTTGAAATTCTAATTAATGTTAATTATCTACAATTGGATTTGTTTGTTCGTTTTGAATGGCAAACATGAAGCTCCCTCCAACCACCCCTGCAAATTTTTAAAATTTTATTTTAAGACAAAATCTAGATAAATATCAAATATTCATTTTTCAGCCAAAAACCCTAATAATAACTGCTCAAACTGTATAATCTATAACATATTTAACAGATTTGATCATTAAGTGTCCTTAAGTGCCTTTATAATAATAAACTTTATAATCGTGTGCTAATTTGCTTTAAAAAAATACACACAAATTGGACTTCTGCTAAGATCTAATTATATCATAGATTTAACTATTTGAGCCTAAATATCTGGTTAGTTCAAATTCTCCGACACTTGAGACGTTTCTTGAGGAAATGTCCCAGCAGCTTTCTATAACTGATAGAGTACTCCATGCCTGTGGTTAATATCACCAGACTTTCTCCTAGTCATAAACATTTCATGTGTTGATGTGAACATGTGGAGAAATCTTGTGGTTTAATCATGGCTTGTTCTGTTGGGAAGAACAGACTGGAAAGGGTCGTCCAATGGTTATGCAAACTTAGTTTTTGCAGACTGATTTATAGTTGTGACATTTATGTATTTAAAAAATCAGCAAATGTTGGGTTATCTTACAAAATTTTACAGGACTGATTTTAATATTATAGTTATTTCACTGATAATTTGTTTGTTTGTTTGTTTGATTGGTGTTTAACGTCGTACTCAAGGGTATTTCACTTATATGACAACGGACACAAATACAGAACATCACAAACAAATCTGCTTCCCGTTATCCTTAGCTCTGCGAACACCAGGGCAACAGCAAGCAACCTCTTTTCTCGCCTCTTACGATCGACTGAGGAAGAGTTCATGTTTTAAATTTTGTTTGTGATGTTGCGTTTCGTTTTTGGTAGAGTATATATTGTATTCTATTAGTTAGTTATTCCCTTGAGTAAGTAAAATTCAATCCACTGAGAATATTTTGTGTTACTTGATTAGATGTAATCGGTCCACGGTACACTGCAACTCTGGGCATTTAAATTAATTCGGGCAACATATTGCGAATAAGGAAATAAAGCGTCGACAAGTAAAAATTAATATAGAGAGACGTAGCATAACACGATCCAGCATTTGCAGATTGGCTTGATTGCAGTCCTATGGACATTGCTTCATTTGGGCTGCGCATTAGACCACGTCTTGCAAGTGCAGCACTTGTTTAAGAAAGCAAAGGACGTTTTTCTTTTCCATTTTCTCCGCCATGAACTTGGAGATCAAAAGAAGTCGGAAAAATGTTAACTATTTATTAGAAGAGATTAGGTCATATAATGGATGGTTACGAGATACATTCCTTCATCTACACTGATGGATTGAAGACTGAAGATAGAATGGCAGCTGCAGCAGTCTGGTTGCATATTCAGAAAGCACCATATTTAGAAAGCCTTTATCTGCAGCGATTTGCTGTCCTGAGTTTTGACCTGTACGGTCAAGCAGCAACAAATTCTGCAAATTCGTATGTGTTGAAGCCAATTTCGAAATCTAACATGCACAGTCACCTCACAAAAAACACCTTCTTCATAAAGATCAGTCAGAGCGAAAATGTGAAATTTGTGACTGCATGTACGACATCAAACACATATTGGTTGACTGTTAGGCAACGGTTCTTCACAGTCACCTCTTTGAATGATTTGTTTCACGACATTGTGACGATGCTGTTATCCAAATTTCTTAAAGGGATCTGTGTGTATCCTTAAAGGAGCTCCGCGGTGGTAATTTTATTCAACATTTTATGCCATAAGCATAATCTTTATACCCTGTCCT
>JARFOD010161328.1:0-11982 GCA_031763545.1 Mopalia muscosa | reverse complement strand
TAGAAAACAAACTGTACTTGAACTTCAGGAAAGGACGCGTTATGGAAAATACTAGAGCTACGATAAGTTATTCGTCCTGAAAATACAATGGGTTGAGTATGACGTTAACTGGGTTTCTAACGAGATTCTATGATCTCGCTATTCCCTACATTTAAACTCAAACATTTACACACCTGAATTTCAATATTAAAGTTACATCTCGCACTGTATAGATCAGTAATGACTTATTTTGTCACACCGCATAGATAAGCTAGACCTAAATTGTCTCACATTGTAGTCTGTGGTTGCACACCTTACAAGTATAATTACATATTTTGAACAAAAATAACCCATTATATGCCTTTCTAGAATGAGCAATAGAATAGTCATCATACAATCTTATTTTCAATAGTTCTCAGGTAATAAAATCAAATAGATGAACCAAAATCTGACAGACATATCCTATCTTCCTTGAAACAAGTGTTACGTGCTCCTGATGAAGATAGGGCAGTTATGAACTATGAATAGCTGCAAGCCGACAAGATGCAGAGAGGCTTTCCTCAGAGAAAAAATAGTCTGCTGTATTAATAGTGCAGTTCACTTTATAGAAAATCCTCAACTGGACGTCGGCAGCTTACATGTACTTGTCATAATACGTCTTTGACATCGAACCTACATTAGGTAAACGTGTATTAAAACGACGGCTTCAGGACATGCTTTTATTTTTACGTTCTTGTGTTTACGAAAGACGGAGAGAATGTGTACTGGTGTATAAGATAACAGAGAGAAGATTGTGAAAAGAGCATTAGTGAAGAGATAGACATATGATAGACAAAGACGAATGAATCCACACCACTCCTCAATGTAAATCACCGGCTAGCCGTGTTACTCGGTTATAGTAAGAATAATAACATAAAGGGGCACCTTAAAGGCTAACTAAGTTTAATAGTCACGAGCTTTCGCTGTCAGTGGTTATCTGTTTCATCAGGTAATGTTTGGTATACATTTATACAATCTTAGGTATGTTGTTGGAAATAGTATTCGTACTTATTAAGATTAAATAGGTGAGAGGTTAGATATATTCCTTCAGCATGGCGTGGCGCCATTTAATAAAGGATTTAATTAAATAAGGCGTAAGAAATATGTTTCCCATTTACATGTAAATTTGTCCAATCCATCTCTCCGCGGTCTTAGATTTAGGACTAACAGAATTCGCATTAACATACGAGAACCGAACAAAGCTTTTACGATAAGCATGTACGACATTTATAAGCATCTTATGAAGTGATTTAATCTACAGGATTTTTCTAGTAAAACTAGATTGTAATAGCCGTATAACGTCTTGTTTATTTTACTAAGAAGTCTTGGCAAAGATGAGTGAATGATATAGTCAACCATTTCCAACCAGCCTTCCTGGATCGTAAATCTTCGGTTGTCTCAAAACGTCAATTCTTATAAGAATGGAAATCCCCCGGGACACGGTGAAAACGGAAAGTGTTGGTAATGCATGCATTGTTTATAGGATCTGTAATTGTAAGGGCTCTCTTTCTGTTCGGCTCAAGGCTCAGATCGTAAAGCTGTCCCATTCCATGTGGGAACAATGACCTAAAAGTCAAAATGGACAAATATATTCTTTTTTTATCCCAACGTAAACGTCCACAATACATGTATTTCTTTATGTAATTGCCTCGTTCAGTGTACATGTAAAAAAGCTTACAGTATTGTATGATTCGTATGTGTACCACAATTGGGGAATTGGTGCGTTGGGTTATTTCGTTTTTTTGTTTGTTTGTTTGTTGTTGTTTTTTTAAGAAGACAAAAGTAAAACAGCGTTTTCGTTTTCACGATAAGATAACCGAATTTATTCATAATTCGGACTATAGCTCACATGATAAAAGTTAGAAGCTGACTTTCTTCCTGATATAACAATGATTGCAATCGGCGAGGTACTGATTTCACTAAAAGATAAGTAATCTAAATATACCCATATTCTGGAAATATATATTTTAGATATCATGTTAAATAGAATTACATTTTGTCGATTTAATGCAGTATTTAAACGATTTAATAGGCGAGGTACTAAACAGTGGCTATTATGATTTCGTCCATTTGATAATATTAGTGCCTTATTGTAATGCCCGACGTATAAATAATGCTCTCATAGAACACATTACTAAAACGAATACATAATACGCCATAAAACACCAAGTAGTTGAATAAACGAACCCGGCGAAAAAACCTTCTTTCAGACGACCTATTCACAATCTATCTTTGCATTTGTTCCTTCACAAAGCGATCGATTTCCTTATTTGACGTTTTTTTTATAGACATTATCCCGAAAAAAGTGTTAACACCAAAGAAAAACATTCATTTTAAATACGCTCGCTGTTGGAATCGACATCTTTGCTCGATACCAGTACGTGATTTCCAATAGTTTGTCTGATGTCAGTTTCATTTCCTCAGTAGGCCTATTAACATCATGGTATTACCTGTTTTAAACCAATTTTGACTCATGGTGAAAAGCGCAAGCGCCAAACATTACTTTTACATTTGTATAATGGATCGCCGAGTTTTTAATTGTATTTAGGGACAATTTGAGTTTGCTACTTAATGGCAATAGGAGAACCGAGTGAAGATGACGCCATATGTTCTAGTCTAATAAAGGAAACAAATCTAAGACAATGATTCTATAATGCTGTGTTGGAAGATAATGCTCGCGGATGTATAATGCGTTAACGCCGGGTTAAAATCCCCACCGTGAAGTTAAAACACTTTCAGTATATGTCTCCCCTTAACTCCGAGGGAAGGAGGGCCACATAAAGCTTCTTCTAAATCGCCCGTGATGTCTGTTGGAATGTGTACATGGAAATTGACTATAATCTATATTGTGGGGGATGTAACTTTGTCAGAAGACAAACGCCTTTGTGACCCAAGGATGTAACACTATCGGAATGTCCCTCTAAAATCGACCTTTTCCTCGGATTCTCCGGACAAACTGTTATTTATTAGTTCACCGATGACATGCTGTCAAACACATTAGACATCGTTTTGTTTATTGATTATCATTGGAGAACACGTTTAAGGCTTCTTGTGATTTATTTTAATCTATGCTGGTAGCGTCAAAGGTTTGTTTTATTTGCATCCGAAATCGTGATCTAAATCGATTTGAGGTTGTCGAGTTTAACAGATTTATAACATTGTGACCACCCTTAAGTCATTTATCTTTGGATTAAGATGCATTCCATTTCCTCAGTTTATGACCATGACTATAGAGTGTCGTTTGCTTAACAAATCGTATTTTAGACGACCCAGACTTTTTCTCGTCTTTCTTTTCTCCTGAACCAACATTTCAGAATTCATCGTCACGGACCAATATGAAGCTGTCGTTCTGGTCAAATACTGGAGATCTTCGGAATGAGGAATAGATACCTCTCATTTACGGTCTTAGTTTATCTGATATTTTTATGGCCAACAGACTTTTAGAATTACCCAAATTAAAAACATTTTATTTGGGTAATTCAAAATTCAAAATCTTTTAATAACCTTGCGTTGGCATTTATTTGTTCGTTTCGTGACCCTAGTGAGACCAACACGACAATTCTGAAAGTATTGACTAATTTACAGGTGTCCAATTAACATATTGCACTAAATTGAACTTCGACAATCTGAGTGGAAAGCGATCAGGGCAGCCAATACAACTATCAGCAGTAAGTGTATCAATAAACACCCGCGGCTCAGTATGCTGGAACATGAGTCTATATTATACCCTATCTCTACAGAGGATATATTGGATTGGCTGCATTGGTTAGGTAATTTACATGTAACACAATTACTTGCCGGATCGCTTCGCAGGGGGATGCCTCTTTAAAAGTAGTATGTACAAGTACCTAACAAGTCTTGGGCTGTCTCTATAACCACATTTCGATACTTCAACATATTCATTAAAAAAGTAATTGGATATTAACAACTTTCCACTTATTTCGACCAGAACCTGAAATGTACGATAGTTAATATTCAACTTTAAATTTGTACAACACACTTAACAAATAAAACAACTTAATATGTTACATACATGTAATGTACAGTATATTAAATAATAAATTCTACAATATAACAGTTGTGTTCTTCTGCTGTCCTCTCTCCCTCTCATTCCTTAATCTGTAAACGATGAGACGAATCTCTAGAACTCTTTGACCTTTAGAAGTGAATAGTTTTCAACAAAGAAACAGATCTCAATTCCAAATTTGGCTTTTTCTTCAACCCCAAAAAGTAAATAAGGAATTGCACAATTACTATTATTTGGCCAACGTCCAATGACAATGTTTCTTTCAACTGTTCAAAAAGTAGACATGCCCGTTTACATAGGAATCATGAAAAGATCAAATATTACAGAAATCCATTAGTAAAATAGTATTAATATAGCTCGACATACGGTTAACAGCGAATCGTAGAGCGGCCTTCATTGTTGTGTGTTCCTTGCATGCCTTTCGTCATTAAAATATTCACCTTTAATTTAGGTAGATATTCACCTTTAGATTAGACCATTTTAGGTGTATTCAGTTGTTTGGATTTTACTTACAGTTTAAATAATTTTACGTTAAAGAAGGCGTTAGTCTTAGTTAGGTTACAAAGCCGTTGATGTAATTTTTCTGCAGAAAACACGAGAGGTAATTCCAACACAACACAGAAGTGCTTAAAAAATGGTTAAAATCCTACCTTAAAATAATGTATTAACACCAAAGTTACCTCCCTTGACCCCAAGTGAAATGCACGCCAAGCTATACCGGGTGATTTTAGCCCTGGTAATTCACTAATCACAACAACACGATTTTGATTGACGGATAATCAGTTTATTTACTGAAAACAGGCTCTTGTTTTCGTTGTGATGATTGGAACGATAAAAACATGGAAAATAGTCAATTGGTTTGAGTATATGAAAGGTGTGAATCTGAACGGTCATAGCCAAAGACATCTTTGTTTTCTCAATAATGGTTTTTAAGTTCTGTACTGCACTTTACTGTATATTCGGGCAAACAAGAATTGACCAGGTAACACCCAAAGACAGGACATGACGACCATAAGACGCATTAAGACGACAATGATTACCTGGTAGGCAAGCAGCTCTCTCTCTGAAACAGAGATTAATCGTTTTTAACCACGCCAGAACTGAATTTCTATCAGCCAGTGATCAAGTCTCAATGTTATATTGAGGTGCCTCTTTTTAGAGGGCTAATATAAAGTATCACCATTTCGTATGCGAAATTCGATGCTGATCAAGTTAGTGTCTTACACCGTCAATCGCTGCTAATATTGCTTACCATTATTATGCGTCCATCAAGTGTGATTATTAGTGATTGTAGGCAGGTTCTATATGTATTCAGCACACGCTGCCAGCGAGGGATACAGCCTTCTCCACAGCTTCAAATCTGAGCCAAACCACCAGATAGATACGGGCTTACGATGTCTCTGCACCATCCTGCTTTATCAGTTTTAAATTTTTCTTTCTATTTCAGCAAGCAATAGATTGTTCCGAGCATTGAGTGGACAGAGACCCTGATCCTAAGACATATAGCATGGGCTAGGAGACTAGTACTTTAATCGAAATCTTTCTTGGATCGCTAGTGAACTGGAAGTGCGGTTGACATCATAATGTACTTATGCCACTGGTACATGTAACTTTCTGGCCTTTCGTAAGCAGAAAGTAGAAAAGCGGATGATAGGTAGATATACTATAAAAGAACATGTGTTATTTCCGGTAAACAAATATAAATAACTAAGTATTAACTGTAAACAACAAATATCACTAAAGCTATGTGATGCTCTTCGTAATTTATTTTAACCAGTAGAATACAGGAGCCATAATCGAGTCCAAAAAACAACAACACTTCTATGTAATCATCGATAAAATTCTCTAAAACAAATCAACCTGTCTGAAACAATCAATGCAATACACTAAGTTTTCAATCAATCGCATCGTTGTAAAAATATAGCTGAACAGGATAAGTTATGTCCCCGTGTTTATTGCTAGTTTCATCCACCAGGGGGTAACATGGATATTATAAATACATTTCTTACTACCGGCACTTAATTAAATTATCCGCAAAAACAAATTACATTGTAATATATAAATTACATACTGATTCCCGTGTAGTTTAATCTAACACAATAGTAGATATCAAAAACCAAACAAACAATAATAAAATGATTCGAGGTCGATCTCCGATCACGAATATATCACATGATTTATGTAAAAAAAATTAACAACTTTTCAACAAACACGCACCTTGTCGTTGCCCATCATATAAATACACCTTATCACATAAATCAAACAACTGTATTGGACCTTCATTTCCTCATATAAATTACAATCCCGAACACTAACGGAATTGCCAGATTCAACAATATTTTTCAGTTTTTGTAAACTTAGCAAAACCCAGAGTCTCTAGAAAAAGATACAACATGTTAATAGAAGAAAGCATTTGTTGTGGTTTGTCACCATATTATACTAATAGGGGCCTACTCAAGTTGGAATGTCTTTGTTAACATATTCTTCATACCGAAATGGCATGTAAGAGTACACATTATTATCTGTGAGTTAGTAACACTGATTGAAGCTACCCACATATGAGTAAACTTAAAGTGAAAATACTAAAAATTAAATAGAGCTTGAGTGGACAGGCTTCAAAATGAAGATATTAGAATTCTTTTCCTAAAGGCGTTGATGCTTTTGGTAATATCATAAGAGCCCGTTTGGAACTTCAAGTATGGTAGAATTTTCGTATCCCGTCTGACTTTATAACATTGATTTTTGTTTAAAAAATCTATTCATCAAAATCCTTTCAAAATATTTGTTTAATCAAAACCAACTCTCTTCGTGGTGAGTATTATGTACATTTATTGATCAATTACCAATGTTTATCAGAAGGAAAAGATAGGACAGGGTGATTTCATACTGGAGTTACCAACTTGAGTTACTTAATTTGCTTAAACCCAATTATGAAAGCTATCTGCACACTAAAAACATCATAAGTCATGCCTGTTTTTACAACCTATCTTCTCAGGCTTATAATCTAGGCCTTTGGCTGAATGCATAAAGCCACAGAGACGGCATGTATGCATGTAACCTGGTAACAAGAGATATTGCGCAAGTGAAATCATCCTGATTTCGAGCTGCTGATACTACATCAAACAAACGACACAAATTGATAACTGTACCGTTTCTAGAGTTTCTTACAAACCAACGCAATACTTTGATTAGGAATATCGGGAGTACGGTCTAGGATAATATTTTCAAAATGTCGCAACATATGGTCTCATGGAATAAGCAAACGGAGTACCATGTTTGAGCAAAGGGGAGAAAACTTTGTATGCGAATAAAATAAATGCCATGTTACTTGCTCCGGATTGCAACATTGTTATTGTCTTACAACAGATATCCAGCAGTGTTATGTTTGCTTGTATCATTGGAAACAGAGCAATGCTACATGGGGTAAAACAATCGTCATCATTACATACGATAACGCCACACCAGAGCAATACATAGCCGTAACAATGCTACATGGGGTTAAACAATCTGCATCATTACATATGGTCACCCCACACCAGAGCAATGAATAACCGTAACAATGCTACATGGGTAAAACAATCTACATCATTACATACGATAACCCCACACCAGAGCAATGAATAGCCGTAACAATGCTACATGGGGTAAAACAATCTGCATCGTTACATACGATAACCCCACGCCAGAGCAGTGAATAACCGTAACCTGACAACCCACCCAGGGCTGCATTTATATGTACGAAAGAGTCGCTGGAAAATAAGTAAGAAAAATATAACATAAAGTACCCCGAGCCAAAGTTTAATGCGAACGATGAATTTCATCGTCGTCTATCCATTTTGACAATTTTTGTCAAATCATATTTGTGTTTAAAGGCGTTTTTTGATTGGTTAATCTCTTAATAATACTCAATGCACTCCGAATAGTTTTTGAGGCCAAGTAAGATATTTATTTTTTTTTTAGGTTTCATCATGCAGCATCCAGCAAATGGAATTGGTACGTTCTATGACGTCATTGTTTAGTGTCCGGATTGAAATTGACAATACTATCAAGTTAAGGCAAAGTCTCCTTATTTATACTAGATTTGTTTTGAAGGCGACTGTTTTTAAGAGATCGACCGAAAAAATCTCTCCTAGTGTTTGCCTTGGAACACACGAAAACAACAGCGCTTTGTTGCTTGTAATCCGCTCACAAACGTCTCTTTACTTTAATAGCTTAACATTCTAGGCAGTTGTCTAACGTACTATATATTACTATAGGACTGAAAATATCAGGATTAACACAAAATAAATACTGTTATTTTGACCGATATAATTTTTATATATATTTGGCGCCCCAAAAACACAACCCTAATTAAAGAGACCTTGAAGTATGTTCATATGAATGGCTCATATTTTACACAAGGGAGATAATTATGAGACATCTGTAAGTTTGACAACCATAACACACTTTGCCTCATTAAAACATGATACAAGAGTACAAACAGTAACATGTCCAGCTTTCATAAGATATACCTAGTGCAAAAAGAACTACATGTAAACCGTAGACTATATTCATTCGATTTGACATTGAAAAGACTATGGGAGTGGATTCAGTAAACACGTGCACTCGAAAACACAGAATAATTCAAACCCTTTTCTTATAAAATCTTAACCTATTATAACATGTTATCTCCATTAACTAACTATCTTAACATATGAGATTACCCCTACAAAGTATGTATATATATCAACTTTACAGAAGAGAATGATATTAACTTTAAACAAAAACAATTACATACAATTGGTCAATGAGCATGTCTTTCTCCACCACTACTGTAACAGAGAACACGCAACCATATTTATATATGTATAATTGAGATATCAATTTGACTAGTTTTTTCTTAACAGATAAATCAAGGTAATTGGTCGTCAGAATCTTCAGACACTTGTTTGAAATAAGACTGTTTTTGCACCAACTCTTCTTTTGTTTCGTAAACCGGTCTGTCTGCCAAGGTAGCTCCATAGGATTGCAGTTTACCGTAATCGTCTGTTTTAAGAGTATCTTCGGGTCGCCAGGAATCCTCGGAAGGTGGGTCCGCCCAGGGCTGCTTCTCACCCGAGGCGAAAATCGCGTAGAATATCACACCGGCAAAATGAATGACGCTAGCGATAACAAATACGTACTCCCATTCTAGGTTTGTCTGAAGATATAGAACAACACATGGTTTATTTAGCAATGGGAACCAACAGGAGATAGGACATATAGGCCTACATATTATTATGATAATGTGGTGCAGAAACAGGGTATGCCGTTACTCAGGTGTAAACCGATAAACCTGCCCATCGAATAGGTCAATCTGATTTATAAACTATACCTACTGAAAAAGTGCTATATAGTAATGTACGATTTAAAATACATATTAGAAAGTCACAACTGCGCTTGGGATTCACTTCTTGTAAAGAAGCATATTTGTAAGTAAACTTCAAGCAATCTGGTGTTATTATGTGTACAAGATATAATTGTGTAAACAAATCTGATACTCATGTATGAGTTCAGGTACACTTCAAAGCCTGCAATTTATTTAACAATGCGGAGACTTGAACCATACACAATATATTTGTAAGTATTTTGTTAGATTAGCTAATTGCAGGGATGGAACGTTGATTAACATACCCCAGTTTTAGTAAGTAACTCAACCACAATGGGACACAACATCCCGGAAAGGGTTCCCACTCCATTGGACAGTCCCATTAGTATGCTGGCATAACGAGGCGCAATGTCCAGGTGATTCACGTTAAACCCTGTAATAGATTTGATATTCAGCTTGAAATCATGTTAACCAAGCAATCGGTGGTTCCAATAAAATAAACAATAGGATATAACAAAACATTGGTGTGTACAAGTAGAAGGTTAAAATGGCTTGAAACAATTCAGATCCTTCTGTCTGTTGATGTATTCGCGTTCAGGGATCTTTGTCCTATAGTTACTGTTTTATGGAGTCAGTACTGATTCAGAGCACGCAATACTCCAACAGTAAAAGGCTAAGAGCGGAGAGTGCTTATCACCAAATGTACCACAGTCATGACTTTGCTTTCTGTTTTTAATGTTAACTGCCAAGGGTGCAGCCTGATGGAAATTTATCTTTAATTAAAGAACGTTGGATAAAACAGTTTTTACTACATGTTCACGCCACAGCGTAGCTGAAATACCGCTCAATGTGGCGTTAAACACCAATCAATCAATCAATCAATCAATCAAATTCTGCTGGTCACAACTCCCCTCGACACAGGTTTAAATCACCAAAAACGTTATTCTGAAAAGTCCCTTTTTCTAAAGATCGTCATGTGTAGCTGACTATTTGGCTTAATCTTTTGAAAGCACCTCGAATTTTGAGAAAGGTTTTCTTGGTTACATTCGGCATCATACTAATGTGGACTAAGCTGTAGGGTGAATTTGCACAATTGGCTGTTACCTGATATAGCAAATCCACTGAAGCCTACAGCTATAGTGAGACACACCATAGCTGAGAAGTTATCCCTAGAGAAAGCACAACCCAACAAGAACACGGCTTCCATTCCAAAACCTTCAAAATAAAAATTAAAATTCATCAGGTAAATTATCGAATCTCTAACAACACAACTGAAACAGAAAATAGTTCTACATCTTCCCAAATCGTTACCCGAATGAGTTTTAATCAGCAGATAGAGAATACTCCAATCTATTCGAGTCAAATGTTGTTGTTTTTTTCTGACACAAACAGAAATACCTTTTGTAAGAAAGAATGGAAAATACGACTGCAACAAGAGCGTTATTATTTCTTATCTCATTGTTACGAACCAGTGCATACATTTGAGACAAAGGCATGGAGATCAGTCTCATTTGCGCGTTTTATGTCCGTATAAGCTGAGTGATTTTATTAATATGATCAGTTACTTGGATATTGGAGACACGAACTTTATACGACATGAGTGGAACAAAAACTGCCAGCTTTTACAAAGTGTCTTTCCTATTGAAGTGAGCTTATTTAATGTGTATGACTGAGTTTAGCCTAGGGTGTAAATAAAAGGGGGGATTTATGAAGAGTCGAGTAAGCGAAGGCGTGCTGAAAGTAGATAGTGGCCCGAGGCCTAGATTGACAATATATGTTGGAATGCCATAGACGTGTAGCCAGCTCCAAGAGTGGATATATCCAGGCCTGATGCCGACTCCAATTTAATTACTTTGACTAGCAGCTTTGTAGAGCCTCCAGCTTTATGTTTTCTCAATAACCAATGATATTGAAGAGAGGCGTCTTGTGGAGAAATAGGATGTTACGATTAGGCATCCGAGTGGGCTGGACCCAGACAAAAGACGATTTTCTTTGATAGCTTTCAGGGCCAGATTATACAGACGCTGTGTGGATACGGCTTAATTACCAGCTACTGAGAGTCACTGGGGCCTCTCGCAGAACACAACTTAACGCTCTTGGGATTTCTTATCCTCTTTATGTTTCAAGGAATAAATGACAATTTTAATAAAACATCTCACAGCAAATAATCCTATAAAGTCTGAACAATGATTACATAGAAAGCGTCTGAAAAAACACTGTTTTGTTTAACAGAAGGAGTCTATCTACAGAGAGTTATAAAGTGGTATAGTGGTTACTTTCGAATGACCGAGCATACCATATTGCCCTCCGTCTTGGTTTAATTAAGATATTTTGAGGATATTATCTCTTTTTAAAGCCTCATCAGAGACTCCGATGGACTACCCGTTTAATGCGTACCGGGTATGTACAATGAAAAGACAAGAAAGGTCAGATCATCTTTTCTATTTGGACTTCAGTGAACAGTTTTACAGTTTGGATGTATTTGGTTGACGATATTCGCAGTTATGATTAATGATAAACGGTCAAATAACGGTTTAATATAAATTTACAAATATTATGCAAAGTATTTTATACAAGACCACGCCCCCCC
>JARFOD010161317.1:0-11982 GCA_031763545.1 Mopalia muscosa | reverse complement strand
AGTGGACAATCCGTCGTCATATAAGTGAAATACCCTTGAGTACGACGTTAAACACCAATCAAACAAACAAACAAAATCTACTACTGTACCAATTTTTAGATTATCTGCATAACAAAAACCTACATAACCATAAATTATAAGTCCCTGTAGAGAAAGATTCCTAGCCTTAACCTAGATGAAAATTTGTGGTCAATCTACAGGGACATGGGAACCTTTGTACCTCAAACGATTAGAGCGCTGGCCCTGATGGTCAGAGAACAGAAATTTGAGTAGGCCTACCTGTAGACACCAGCAAAACTTTCTTTCTGTACTATAAAAAATCCCCATCAATGAAACTTATTAGAGTTTACTTTACAGAATTATGTATGCTTGTTATATTTATAAATACTGAATCTACAGTATATGGTTTGTCAAACATTGATGCTTTTACTTTGCAATTTAAGCTATATCTTTAGACTTTTATATGCACATAAAGCCTCTTTGATATTCGTTATCTTTATAAAACCCCTATTCTACCGATTCTTCAGGAAGCTCTTGGCAGGTTGCAGGCAGAATCAGGACACTATGGTTGATACCCTTAGCACCCCTGCCACAAGCAGAATGAAAGTTAA
This sequence comes from Mopalia muscosa, assembly GCA_031763545.1. Classification (NCBI taxonomy): domain Eukaryota; kingdom Metazoa; phylum Mollusca; class Polyplacophora; order Chitonida; family Mopaliidae; genus Mopalia; species Mopalia muscosa. Next base: position 11,371 of record JARFOD010161317.1, on the reverse strand, counting down.
ACTTAGTGAGTTGAGACAGAGGACCGACAGTGAAGACAACCCAGGAACACAGGCTCTACAACAATCGGCCCAAGATACCCTTCTAAAAGAAACACTCTGCAAGCTGAAAGACCATGTTACAGATGTTTACAAATTAATGCAAAGCAAACCACAGAAAGAGTTTGTTGTCCCATCCTCTTTAGAAACAGACATGAAGTTTATTTTGAAATCTACAAAATATACCCCTGATGAAAGAATACGAGAACATATAGCAGGTGTTATTTATGAGTCTGGTTTCCTAGATTTCTGTGACCAGTTTTGGAACCTCTGCCACTGGAAGAGCATGTGGTTATTTGATCTTCAGAATTTTGGTGTTTTTAAAGTACTGAAACAGTGTTTATATGTAGTGTGGAATGTTAGTGACACATCTTCAGACTTCTGCCAGGCTTTGTGTGACTCTGGTTTTGTTAACACATTCCAGCTGACTCTAGCTAGCCATTTTAAATCCGAGCATCCTTTCCTTAACAACGACCGTGTGGTATCTTATGCTAAGTGTTTACTGGGTATACTTCACAACATCGTCAGACAGAAAGAAGACAGTCATCCTCTCATGAGACAAAACCTCAAGCTGTACATGCTGTTCAGTTTATCTGAGCATTTAATGGTAAAAACAAAGGCCACAATGATATTGTCTTACTTAGTGAAGGAATCTGAGACTAACATGATTACCCTGAATATGGAGACAATCAACTTCATGGCTCTGTTGTTGAGAAATGCCCTGGAAGCATCATATCACTTCTCAACAAAATATGGCATTTCAGCCACAGAGGTTCTTAAGGGTTTGAATAATCTCGCTGCTAATGATGCTAATAAGTTGCGTATAATAGAGTCTGGTTGTTTGCCGTTGTATGTGACGATGTTACAACCTGATTGTACTGACAAGGAACAGTTATTGGCAGCCAAAGGTATCTGGTCAATTAGCTTCTGTGTTAAGAAAAGAGCAGACTTCTTGCAGAGTGGATGTATTGAAGGTATATGTAAAAATTTTAAAAAATTATTTGTGGGCATATCTAGTTTTTGCAAAGAACTGCAATGAAGTTGGACTTTGGTAAATTTATTTGATACAAATTTTAAATATATGACTTCTTTGGCTGTAATTAAGTTTTGAGTTCACTAAATTTTTTTCTCAAATATATACCTTTCCAGAATAACTTTATTGTCTAAAAACCTCAAGTTGTAAAGTAAAGTTTTGTCTTGAATGTTAACTTGATTGTACTCTCATGAGAAACCTGAAAAGTAAAAGTAAAATTGTTTATCGTATTTTGAATCAACAGCTTTAAAACAATTAGAGAAGAGTGAAAATGAGCCTCTGTGTCACGCTGCCAGAGGTGCATTATGGGAGCTGCAGAATGAGGTGTTTATTAACACAGAAATCTCTCAAAGTCTCACCGATGGCCCAGGTACATTATATTCTCAATTTCTCATTATGGTAATTAGTAAAAGTTTACCTAGTTTTCTCATCAAATTAAAGGGTTGCCTGTTGTCAGGCATTCCTTTTATTTTCAAGTTTATTGATTACCTAGAACTATGATATAACCATAAATTCCACATTTTCAAATCATCATTATAGGCAGAGGCTTAGCCAGAAATCAATAATATCAATAGTAATCAATCTTTAGCTTCATATTTTAAGTAACTAGGTGTTCAACTTTAACAGCCTGACTCTCTACATCATGCAAGTGAAAGTTTTTTAAAAACAGGGTGTTCAAGTTTGGCAATTATTCGATTCAGGGTGTCCATTTGGATGGATGAACACCCCTTTGCCTAAGCCCTTACTTATAGGTAACACAATAAGAAAGTTTTTTTATTACTTTGTGCAACAGACGGCAATTTGTGTGTGGACACTGTGCCAGGCTACTGTTGCTTCAGAACTTTTTTTAATTTTGTACAGCTTTCTTTTGCTAAAATATTATTGACAGGTTACTCTGTTAAACAAGTCTCCCATTGACTCTGTTGTGACATCATTTATAAACAACCAAGAACCATACAGATATTCATACATTTAATAGTGATCTTGTCTCAACATTCTTTCTGGTCAATGGCTCTCTGTCTAAGTTTGGCATGTTCCAAGTGTACTAAATTCTATAATTTTAACAGAGGAAAATTCTTCATATTTCTTAGTAGTGTTAAATAACGGTGTTTACTGTTGTACCGGTAACTGAAATATATTTTTGTATGGTTTTATCGATCATACAACCTGCTAAAACCACACTGCTGATTATTGATTAACTTATGTTTTGTGTCCTTTAGCTGCTGAGGTCAATGTACCACATGTTATGATCAGTTATCAGTGGGATTCTAAACCTATCATGCTGAAATTAAAAGACAGGCTGAAGGAAGAAGGTTATAAAGTTTGGATGGATGTGGAGCATATGAGTAAGATATACACTAACCAGAAAGAAAGGGACTTTGTCATAGTCATGGTCATTCAAGGAAGCCCTTTAAACATAAATTGTTTGTGCAATGTTATGCACATATCACAAAGTGTACTTAAATGTGTGTTATGCTCAACTGGGTCATAATTGACAACAGTTGTTTAGCTTATCACAATACTATCATAATAGCTGTTTGGGATATCACAATACTATCACAATATTTGTTTAAATAATCACAATAGTTATTTCTGCTTTCATAAAAGTTGTTTAGTTTAACACAATACCTTTACAATACGTAGCTGTTAAGGCTATCAGTCTAATCATAATAACTTGATTAGGGTGTCACAATACTAGAACAACTGTTGTTTTAGGTTTAGGTTATCGCAATACTTTTACAATAACTGTTTAGGTTATCACAGTATATTCACACAAGTTTGTTCAGGGTCTTGCAATACTATCATAATTGTTGTTCGAGTTATCACAAATATTTTGCAATAGTTGTTTAGGGTATCGCTATATGATAACAATTGTTTGTTTAGGGTTTCACAATACTTTTTTAAGTTATCACAATACTATCACAACATTTAAGGTTATCACAATACTTCCACAATAGTACTTCAGGTGATCACAAATGTTGTTCAGGTTATCACAATCCTAGGAAAATAGTCCTAGAATGGCAGCAGTAATCATAGCTGTCACCAATACAAGTGTACATTAGGCAGCCATACTGTTCCTGTTTTACTTTTTTGTCAGAATACATTTAAATGAATAATAAAATTGTTAGTTAATTAATTTGAATGTTAAGCTAACTGGATTTATTTTCAGGTGGTTCTACTTTAGAAGCCATGGCTTTAGCAGTGGAGAGAGCAGCTATAGTCATTGTAGGGATGTCCCAGAAATACAAAGATAGTCCAAGCTGTAGAACAGGTTGGTAACACAATTTCTGATATGGATTACCAGGCTTTGGTAACAAGGCAACTTAACAAAGAATTACTGTTTCCCCACAGCTGATTACGAATTATAATTTTTGTATCACCCAAACAAAGCATATTTTATATTTGTAATGAAAAAGCTATGTGATATGGTGTACGTTTAATCTACCTGTAAAGCTTCATTACTGTCAGCAGCTGTTGACATTCATTTTTTAAATTAGATTTTTGATGGCATATATTGCTACTCATAGATAACCATAATTTTACAACATTGCTAATTTTTAGATGCTTTTTTCGTTTATAAAGACATTTATTTCTGTAACAGAGGCTGAATACACATATAAGTTGAGGAAGGCTGTTTTACCATTACAAGTAGAACCTAGCTATATACCTGATGGCTGGTTGGGAATGTTAGTGGGCACCCGTCTATATATACCTGTCCATCAAGCCACACAGGTGGAATCCACCATGTCCAAGGTGACATCGGAATTAGGAAACCGAGGGAAGTTAACAGTATCTGAGAACACTGATAAACCAGTAATTCTTAAGTCACACCAGGCTCTCCAACAATCCTCTTGTCCTGAGAATAATGTGGAGACTAAAACAACAACACCAAAGACAGGGGCAATGAGCGCTGGACAAAATAACTCTGGAAAACAACTGGAAGCAGGCTGGAGGAGCTGGTGCGACGATCAGGTGAAGAGATGGTTAGATTCAACAGGAATTCAAAATGTCACAGGGTACGTTCTGCTACATTTCTGTCATTATGCTTGTGAACAGTCACCTGGATGATTAACACCTGTGACACATGTCCTGTCGAGGCCTATTAGCATTATCCCCACTTTATGAGTTTTACAAATAGAGGGAACTCTTTTATTGGGTATAACATTAAAGGTTTGTGTTTATGTTCAAACCATGGTGACTAACCGTTATTTAGATCAATATTTCGACATTGATTAGTGATATTATTGAGATGTTGCTATTCTAAAAATTTGATAAAGTTCATTCAGTTGGATGTGAGTGAGGAATTATTCATATGGTCTTGTAACAACTGTATCCGGGTTCATTTTCTCTTTCAGTTTTCCTTCCCTGGACGGCAGCCTGTTGCTGGAGTTACAGAAGATGTTTGAGAAAGCACCGTCCTTTTATTATTTCACACTCCAGAATGAGTTAAAATTGACTCTGAAAGAAAGCCTACAACTCTCAAAGGCCTTATCCAACCTGTCATAATAATGTTTGTTTCTTTGGGGTTTTAATACAAACCCAGTGTTATTTCTCCTATCTGATAACGTGTCAGCCCATTGGATGAAGAAACCAGCCTAGATGTCACTAGTATGACCTGACGCTGAACTGTTTGTGATGTCTTTAATTTGCATCTTGTGATAGTCCTGTCTTGTCATATTTTGCTGCCAGTGGTGTAGAGGTTTCCTTCAGCCATCCAGTGGATGAAATGACATTTAAGCATTAAATGTAGTGCTAAACTATAATCAAACAAAACCAACAATCGATGTCAGTAGCAACAAAGATTAAGATAGGCCTTAAATCCTGGTGGTGCACATGGCAGAAGCATTTTGGGTAGTTAGACAAATTGTATGTATTATCATGTGCAAGGAAATTTGTGACCTGACACCACGAAATGAGTCGCATGTAGCAAAATTGAAGAATTGAATTATATACACAATTGGAAAGCAGAATGTTTCAGCTTTAAAATGATACCAAACTTGTCATATTTTCTCACGGCTTGACAGAATTAATACTCTTTTAATACAAATACTTTTGCTGATCGAAATAAATTTATTTTTGGAGAAAATCAATTTAGAAGTTGTCATTATGAATCTATAGCAAACCATGTCCTATAATGATACAAGCAATTCAGCAATAAACAAGGGTTGTTGCTTAATACAAGATTTTGATCGGAATTGCTTTGTACATAGATGAATAATAACGAATGTATTTATGCAATAAAATTTTTTTCAAAATTTTCACGCCACTTTACTGTTGGAGTCCTGGAGGTCAAAATCAATATGTGCGACATGCGACTTATTTTGTGGTGCCGGGTTACATTTGTAGACGGCAGAATGTGATTAGCCATCTGTCAAAGGCTTATTAGTCTGTCAAGTTGAAGCTAAGGCGGAGACCTGACAGCACTGGTTTATGTGTAGATGATTAGTTCTTAATAATGACATATTATATAGGTTACAATGTTCAATCTCATCCAGACATCCATTTTAAGGAAAACTGACATGACCAAATATTGTTGTCTCTCAGGTAGATATTGGATCATGACATGTACTTGGCATTACTTTTTTTACAGTTGCCAATAATTTTAACACAACCTCTGGAATGAGATTGAATCACCTAGTGGAGTACAAGTAGTGAGAAACTATAGGGAAGATAATGTAATAATTACACTGTAATATCTGGAATTAGATTAATTTACCATTACTATATTAGGTATACAGAGTACACGTAGTTAGGCTCCATAAGGGAGATATATTGTAACTACACTGTAATATCTGGACTGAAATTAATCTACCATTACTATATGGGGTATACAGAGTACATGTAGTTAGCTCCATAGGGGAGATAATATAGTAACTACACTGTAATATCTGTAATGAGATCAATCTACCATTACTATATGGGGTATACAGAGTACATGTAGTTAGATTCCATAGGGGAGATAATATAGTAATTACACCAGTTGAATCACTGTGATATTTAATGCAATTATGCTTCAGAACTATTGTAGGTTGTGTAGGATTTGTACAGACTTAAAAAAGCTCAACATATTAGACACATCCGTATCTGACAGTATTTCCTCATTTCTAACAGTTTAAACTTCAAAGTAATATGAACGTCTAATCAAACTAGGTTTCATTATTGAGCGCTATAAGTCCCGTATTCCAGGAAGTGTGGAAAACTAATATTTTTCTTAGAGAAGTCAAAGTAGACATAACGACCCCTGGAAAATCATGCGACCTACGGTTGCGGGAAATCCCACGTCTGGTGAGACATACGTATGTAGCATCTGGTGAAAAAATTTTAATCTGAAAATTGGTGGTCGCAGAAAATTTAAATTTTTTCCAGGGGTGGACATAACGAAGTCTGTAAAACTGATTGCCTTGCACATAGATGAGGGGTAAACATATAGTCCAACTGTTACAGTTTTACTGGCAGGGGCCTTTATAAATATAATATCGTGATTTGGCGATTATACTGACGAAGTAGAGCTGCTGAAGCCAGTGTTTCTTCTATTTTAGGTAGCTTTAATTCATGGATGAATAAATTTGAATTACAGAAGAAAAAGGAAAAAATTCAAAAAAGACTATCACATAGCAGATCAGCAACTTTCTTTGCCCCCATTCTATCTATCTATATAGGACTAACAGTAACCAGGTTTTCCAAGCCCGAAACCAGATTAAATTATCTCTTAAGTACACACATATATATTCTGTTACAACGGATAATATGATATATTGTTGAATACTCATGCCTGGGTTGTATTAAATGACATGAGGCACGAAATCCTGACCCACATGCCAGGGTCTTTTTCAAGTCTACAAGTGGGCTGAAAGATCATAAAGTGAATGTTTAGGTGGAGTAGCTCAGGATTTCATGTTTTAATTCATTTAACAGACTTTGTGTATAATAGCAAGGACACTTATACACAACTTAAAAATGTTAAGTCGTTTCTTTCTCCTTAGATATCCAGCTTAATAAGGTTGTAAGAGGTGATAATATCTTTGGTATGGGTACTCCAATGAGTAGTCTCGTCTCCCTGATCTGTTGACATGAATTAGTATTGAGTATAGCTTTAAATATTAAAACAAAGTCCTTTATGTGCCATAGTACATGTATATTAATATATTTCTGTAGAAATTGCTCATTTTTTATTCATATCGATAACTATATTTATTCTGAGGTGCTGTTATATTACATTTTAACTGGAATAAGTATAGTGACAACTGTGGTTGCTGTCATTCTTCTGATGTCTATGCCTAACCCAAGCACATATCATTAATGTATGTTAGTAAAGTTTATTAGACAAATTTAAATTTTTAAAATTTATGTCACAAATTTGGAATATTTGAAATTGATATTTCACAATTATTTATTTTGACAAAGATATTAACAACTTGTGATGTCATGTGCTATGTGTTCGTATGCCCTCCAATATGAAGATATGTGTAGGAGTTTATATTTATGTATTTTTGTACACATTTATTTACAAGTACTTTTGTATAACTATTTGTTTTTATAAGTACACTTTAGTGTATGTTTTTGTTTGTATATTTTAATAATGTATGCCCACCTGTTATGATTTCTCCACAATTTGTGCAATAAAGTTTTTTTTTACCAATGAATCCGGTCAATTCTCACTTAATAATAACCCCGAATTCTCACTTAATAATAATGTTTCTATTTGCTATGTGTTGTGTTTGTTATACACAAAGTTTCCCAGTTGAATCATCTCTAGACTTCAAGCCGGCCCATGACCTGGACATCCAGACTTGTAGCTCACGGTGTCTGTACATGTCCTGTGTTGGGATGATGAATTTAATAGTTAGGCAAGTTAAGGGAGTAGATGAACTGTAAGGGATTTCTCATATGACAGCTAAGGGGCAACATTTTTTGATTTGTTTGTGATGTCTTTGTATTATGTTCTGTGATTGGGGTTTAATGCTGTACTTAAGGTTGTTTCACTCACATGATGGAGTGCCAGCACAATGGTTAAAGGGAACCACCACTGGTAAGTTGGTAACAAACAAAGTTTGTTTGTTTAATTGGGGTTTAACATCGTATTCCAGGGTATTTGACTTATATCACAACGTGCCAGCCCAATGGGTGAAAGAAACCACCCTCAACACCACTGGCAACAAACAAAGACAGGACTGGACAAATACAGGACGACAACAACAGGACGCAATACACTACAGACACCATAAATATAACTGCTTCCTGTTCTCCTTTAGCTCTGAGAGCACCAGGGCAACATGAAGCTCCCTCCAACTGCCCGCGACAACAAAGACAAGACAGTGGGGGACAAATACAGAACCTAATATAAACAGATCTGCTTCATTTTGCCCCTGAATAGCCTTTGAAAGAACCAGGCCAACAGGAAGCTGCCTCCCAACACCATTCGATATTTATCTTTTGGATAATCCAAATAAGTCTTTTTTTTTTTGCTCACAATTCAGGAAAGGATGAAAAGCGATAAACAAACAAACATACCTTTATTTTTAAAATAATTTTATTAAACAAACATTTACAGTACAGTTATATTTAATTTCTTCGTCTGTGTCTTGTTTTAATTTAACCTCACTTTGGATAGGGTTGGATCAGCTGAATATACCGGTGTTGATTACCCTTAAAAATAAAACTGATAAAAGTCTAGAAATCAGTTTAAATATCCATTGATGCCATGTTGATTGGGGTTCATCATCCAACATGACCTATATAATGACAAACTTTATTCTCGCACTGTCATACTTTATTATGGTCGAAAAACCAAGAAGAATCTTTGCAAACCTCTGTCATTGTGGCATGATTCCCCAATGAATCTAATAAAAATCAGTAAGTAGGGTGATTGCGTTAGATCTCAATATAGCAACACCTACAAAATTTGGAGAGGGTTTTTGAGATTGGGATTTATTCCCTCATATACCGGAGGTTGAAACTTGTAAAGAATGCATCCAAGGATAAGAAGTCCCACATTGTTACCACTGAGGCACTGTTGCCACCAGTCTCATACCAGCAGAATATTCACTATAGAAGGCCAAACATTACAATTACAGGCCCTATTATCACATGAAGTGGACAATTTATACATCATATCGCATCAAAGGGAGTCAAATACTCCATATGTCACATTACTCTCCTTTCTCTTTCCACAATCATCTAATACTTTTCAAAAACTCACTAATATCATTTATTTACAAAAGAAAGATTGTTAATGAAATATCAGGGATCATCTTTGTCTCTTTTTAATGTCATCACTAATTTCCTTAAATCCATCCTTTATTTCTTTGGTGAACACCCCCAGTCTGTTTCCTGTTTCTTCTTTAACTTTATTTATTGTATCTGATTCTTTCAACTTGTCAAGACTTTCTTCACCTGGTCGGGAGAAAAGAAAATATATTACAGACTATATTATAAAATTTCAGAAGAAAGATATAGACATATACAGAAAAAATGAAAAAAATGTTCAAAAACCTCTAGATCCACAGATCAATCTAATTGCCAATACACTAGTTGTGTACATCTGAACACAGAGAACTTCATTTTTACATGCCATTTCATTAAATATTTACAAAATAATGCTTCTTACATTTGTGCTTTAAGAATTGCCTTGTACCGTACATATGTTGATTAAAAACCATTTTCCTCAGTCTTGATGACAACAAAATAAAGTGTTGAAAACATGACATTCTCTTTGTATGGAATTCGATAACTTTGACGTTCCATTAAAAATTTTATTTGGCATTAGAAAATCAGAATTGTCCACATAAGCCAGTTGATTTTTTTTTTAAATTTGCTTTGGGTAAAAAAAAAGAATGTTATGAAAAAGAACTGGAATCAATAACTACAAATTAACCCCCAGGTCTAAATGCCTGCCACACTTGTTAAATCCCCTGAGAAACAGTACGATTGGTGCACTTGCTACTGCAGTCTGTCATTTTCAAATCCACTAGAATGCCGAAAGATTCTAGAAATTATCACTCAAGATTGATCTCATATCACAAAAGCTTCAGTTGGATGAAAGTTTCTAACCAGATTTTTTGGCAAGAATCTATACATTTTACAGGAGCAGGTATATTGATGTGCATGACACCAGATAATGGAAAGATATCCAAATTCACCCATGATAGTATACCTCATGCATGTCTGTGAGAAACTACTCTTTTACAGCTACATGTAGGAAAGCAGTCAGCTCAACTAGTGACTGACTGTAGCCAAATTGTCTTACCCATTTGTTTTCCCTTTAAAGCCATGTATGCTGTCATCTGTGCGGCTCTTCTCATCGGATAGCTCTCTGCTAACTGTTAAAAAATTGAGGAAACGGCTAGGATTACTGACAAATCTTAAATTCATGCTTATAAATTTATTTATCAGTACAATTATTCATTAATAGAGACTTGTCATTTGTCCACAGTGTTTTCCATAACACATGGATATGAGAAATTGTTAGCTTATTAACATAATTAAAACTTGTTCTAAATGTATAAATATGCATTTTATTATAGTGACATGCATTAGAGGTGGAATATGTTTGGGACATAAACAGACAAACTTCAAACTCAACACCGTTAAGAACATCTAGGCCTATACATGTATTTAGACTTGCAACAATCAGAGAAAAATGTCATGCAATTTCATGCAATGTTTGCAACAATATGTTAACCCTGTGTCTATTTTCAATTTAAGAAATAAACATGTTGCATGTCCCTCCTATAAGCTTATATTTCTTCAAATTAATCACACTTGCTGCGCAGGAATTTGATTAATGAAAATTTCTATATTTATCTTAATCTTGAGTTGTTAAGATTAACCTTCAGACTGTTTGAGAAAAGGTAATGTTTGTTTGTTTGTTTGTTTGATTGGTGTTTAACATCGTACTCAAGGGTGTTTCACTTATATGACGACGGATTGTCCACTTCACACTGCACACTGCCTTTGTACGGTAGAAAACTAAGGGGAAACCTCGTAAAAACCACCCCCACGATTGCCTGAGCCACAACATGTGACTCGCTCATATACCTGATGGGCGAAAGGCGGACTAGAACCTATGAACGGTAAATCGAAGCATATTCAGTTCAGGAAGCGCACTCGCTACCACTGAGCCACAGCTGCGAGCCCGAAAAACTAATGAACATGTATAAATACTGTTAATCTTCACTTTCTAAAAGACACAAAAATTATTCATTGCTATCAGCTTTGGGAGCTATGTCACTCTCCTATCAGAGGGGTAGTGAATGTACGCTATCTAGACTCCGGCTGACTAACCTTCTATTTTAGTAGAAG
>JARFOD010161306.1:0-11983 GCA_031763545.1 Mopalia muscosa | reverse complement strand
GTAGTAATTAACGGTTGCGTCATTATGGGCCATCTTTATATCCTGGTGTTTTGGAGAGCCAATTAAAACACACTATATTTCCGTGCGTTTGAATCTTTGACTATTAGTTTACGATATTGTTATGTTTACCTGGTTATTCCTTTTTCAATGATTATATACCAAAAGTGGCATCTACTATAACAGTACAAGAATAGATCAGGCGTACCAGAATAATTCTTCTTTTTTTTACTGTAAATGTTGTAGGTTAATAAAATAAACCCATGTTATACTTCAACGGAACAACAGGAAAAGTAACGTGTTTTCATCAGTAAATTAAATGCAATCACCCTTGGCAAACTATATTTAACCGAGTGGGTTTGTATGATCATAACACTGCATAGTGTCATGACGGGGATAACATGATTGTGTTCCTCGTTGAGGAGTGTTGGTAGAGGCCTTCATTAGCTCTCGGATCTAAGTGGCAACCTGGAGTGGATCTGTTCGTGTGCTTGTTCCGGTAATTGTCCGGCATTTGTTCTGTATTGACGTCATTTATTACCAGAGGTTTCCAGGGTGGTTTCAAACAAAGCAATCGCTTAACTTAAAATTATCTCACTCGGTTGACGGCATACAAACCCAATAGTGGAAGGAAACCAGCTGTGCCGCCACTGGCAACAAGCATAACCCGTAAATATCACTCCGTGTCGCTTTAGCTGGCATAGATTCGGGGAACAGAAATATCACATTCATAATTAGTTACTGAAATTTTTGCTATTACATAAGGGAATGGGTATAGATACGAGATAGATACGAGATCTGATTTGTAGAAAGAGTTCTATACCCAGTATTTTAAAAAAAATATTTGAATAAGGTACCATTGCTGTCCCTCGAGTGTTTATATTTATTTGTTTAATTGTGTTTAACGTCATGCTTAAAGTTGTTTCGCTCACACGACCGTGTGCCACCACAATGGGTGACAGAAAGCTCCCTCGACAACACTAACACTACGTCGTATGTAAGAGGCATTTATTTTACGTTTTCTGTTTATATGAAAACCCTACAAAGATGGCGGGTGGGCAAGTCTCTTCTTGAAAATTCAACATAAATTTGATGCGTTGTAGTGACTTTGTTTTTGTGTACTGTATTTGCCTTCTTTTATCGTTGTTTGTTGCCAGTCGCACCGAAGGTTTTTTTTTTCACTCATTGAACAGGTATGCCGTGATATGAATGACATGAAAATAACTAACCTTAAATGCTGAGTTGAGGTTAAAGCATACAAAGCATGTTGACTAACCAGTTTAATATGTAACAAAACAGGAGTACAGTTTGTAAAACCAAAATGCTGGTCGGTCACACTACCAAATAATAATAATTTTCTATCCAAATAAATACTAAGTGTTCCATGCATCATCCTGACAGTCTGTCAAACCTTGAAGCAAACTTAGACGTGGGCCTGAGTTTGTTCAGGTGTATGGGTGTTGTACCAAATGACAAATACCCAAATAGAAGAGACATGTAGACGGTCAGTGAAAACTATCAATCATACCTTGACAGATTTTAACTAAATTAAATCCACAAAATGATGAATGTTGACGAACAGGGGCTACTTCCACTGAATACTAAATGGCAAAACCAAAACAATGTAATTTATTTGTCGAGTGTTAAACACTGTTATACGACTTTATACAAAAAGTAGCTCAACTTTCATACAAAGGAACGCAGTTATTAAAGAAAACAATAAATTGTGATGGTACCGTGGTTTATTCCATAAGTAGATTTCAGCGTTGTGGTAAACGGTAAATTTTACATACTTGTTTTGCCATTTTACACCATTGTCGTTTGTTTTCGATAATCTTGATAGAGAAGAAGCAAGCCTGCTGCGTGCCACTGCTCTTTGACTGAAAGTAACTACTGTCTGACTAATCCCATGCTTAATAATTGTAAATAATTGTCATTTTCCCAAAAGCCATCAATATTTTATCGCGCTGTATCTCGGGAAAACCGGTCAGATTTTGTTAAATCACATTTATTAAAGAGCTTTTAAGTTTATTACCAGCTTTGATGATGTCAATTTGTGTTGAAAATCTTCCTAGAATCTTCCTCAGTTTAACCATTATTATTTATAATAAGCAGAGTGATTTAAACGTGCGACAGAACGTCTTACCTGTCGACAATTCAGAAACGGTATTTAAAATTAGAACTGTTAATTAAATTCGATAGTGCTTAATTCTAACCCTCAACGGGTTACGTGCCGTGCGCAAATATACATAACAAGGAACACAGCTCAACGGTCTTAATGAGACAACAACGACCGCTTTGTTTATCGCAGTTCCGAATCCCTCCCTTCACAGACTCGCACTGCATAAGCATAACAATAGTTAAAATCCATCTCGAAGACAAAAACATCCTATACTTTAAATTAATAAATTCATTATTCCGTAACAAAATTGTGGTGTTGTGATTTTTAATTCACAAGGGGGTAAACACACCTTACGTCCCAGCGTGCGATGTTCCATGTACCCAATTTCCGATAATAAAAAAATCAAACATGGCCGCCTCCAGTTAAAATTTTTGTTGTTGTTATTATTTTATAAAAGTTACAGCACAAATAGGAAATTAGTTGTCGCGAACATAGTTTAAAACATGTCTACTTCACAATCGCTATAATTTATGGCATCAAAATACCATAAAAATTGTTTTGGAAAATTTTTCTGTGGCGTTTTCCTATCTTTTGTACAACAGCTGAGTCTGATGACGTTGTCATGGTAGGCAACTTCTGATTGGTTGTTGACAGTTTACTGCATACAAGGGAGAAATTAGGAAGAGCCACTTTTGAGTCCGCGGGAGAGCTCTTTTTCTGTCTCTTTTTCGGGTTAGAATGGTGTTTAAACTCTCGACATCGGTCATAGTTTTTAAGATCTTTAAGACCTCGTTTGTCATTTTGACTCTGTGCTTAAGCCCCTAATCTTAAATCAGGTTAGCAGAATGGGACAGCTGCCCTAATTGACATTCTGTCGACATTATACGAATTTCATGCACTCGATTCAGGATAAGTAGAAATTAGGGAACAAAAACTATGACTTAACATTATGATTGCGGGCGAAGTAAAAAAAACTTTAATTGAAAAACCTGTGCTGATAGTCCAGGTAAAAACACCTGTCCGTGCATAAGATCTAAATTCCAATTGTCATGAGCATTAAAGGTACGATCATATATTTTTTTTTATCTATTACGGCTCAACAATAAGATGTATTGAGAAACTTATCTATAGCAGCTTATGTAGAACATGAGATGAATTATCAGTTTTTAAACCTGCCTTAAGAAGTCTGGAGATAAACAAATCACTTTTTTACCAATTAAGTTTTGATTTCTTCGCTGATTTTTTTCTCTCCATTGTAAGTGTCACACAAAATAAACATAGCAATGTTGTCAATAACGTACTTTATTTACCACCAAACATTTACAAGTCAGGCGACCGCACTTCCACTAGAAAAGAGGTTCCATATTTTTGTTTATTTACTATGCATCATAATTTGTCAAAACAGACTACAAACAGCCATTCTCTTCCACCTAGTCGTTTTTTAGTCGTTGATCGTTGTTGATAGCTGGTAATCTATCCAAACACATACAAGTAATGTTGTTTTACTGTACGAAGTCACATTCTGACCAGAAGTCATTTTGATAAAACCTTTCCAATCTGCTGCAGGTATACCTTGACAAGCTGTACAAAAGGTTTCCTAAACCACAGAAAATGATTCCCCAATGTACAAAGAAAGTTTCAGAAGCATAAAAGATATTGAGCGTTCTAGATAAAAACTTAAGCATTCAAGATAATAACCTGAACGGTTAGGTTAATAATTTGAGCATTCAAGATAATAACTTGAACGGTTAAGTTAATAATGTGAGCATTCAAGATAATAACCTGAACGGTTACGTTAATAATTTGAGCGTTTAAGATAATAACCTGAACGGTTAAGTTAATAATTTGAGCGTTTAAGAGAATAACCTGAACGGTTAAGTTAATAATTTTAGCATTCAAGATAATAACCTGAACGGTTAAGTTAATAATGTGAGCAATCAAGATAATACCCTGAACGGTTAAGTTAATAATGTGAGCATTCAAGATAATAACCTGAACGGTTAAGTTAATAATTTTAGCATTCAAGATATTAACCTGAACGGTTAAGTTAACAATTTGAGCATACAAGATAATAACCTGAAAGGTTAAGTTAATAATGTGAGCATTCAAGATAATAACCTGAACGGTTAAGTTAACAATTTGAGCGTTCTAGATAATAACCTGAATGGTTAAGTTAATAATGTGAGCATACAAGATAATAACCTGAACGGTTAAGTTAATAATTTTAGCATACAAGATAATAACCTGAACGGTTAAGTTAATAATTTCAGCGTTTAAGATAATAACCTGAACGGTTAAGATATAACATGTACGGTTAAGTTAATAATTTGAGCGTTTAAGATAACAACTTGAGCGTTTAAGATATAACATGAACGGTTTAGTTAATAATTTGAGCCTTTAAGATGATAACTTGAACGATGAAGTTAATTGAAAGAAAAAAACTGGCGTTTCCCTGTTATGCTTCCGTGAAAAACTCATACGTACAAGGCGGGCAATACACATTAATCAGATACACGACAAAATGCAAACGGCATCTTTAAACCGTTCACCTGCCTCCACCGAGATTCGAACCCGGGAATCTGGATAGCCATATACATATGAATTTTTATTGTGATTGTTAGTTAACGCACAGCATCCTTGACAAAAAGATTAGTCATATTTGAGGTAACATACAAAGTTCTCCAGAAATAAAATGATCGTATGTAAGTGACAGTTGTGATTAGATAAACAATATACATTATATTGGTTTCTATTCCTATGAGACGGACATCTTGGAAACATGTTGTCATAAAATACCACATGGGAGGTTTTTCCGCTCCAATGTAAATTAACATGTCATTACCATCCTTGTTTTAGAGTTTTAGGGGGAGGGTAATACTCAACAAGACCAGAAGAATAGCAAGTACCTACTATCTGTTCTGATGTGTGTTAATATTATGATAATGCAAATCATAGTCCGGAATTTCTGACATGGTATTTCTGCTATTGTATTATGTAGGACGAGACAGTTGCGTAGTATTCCGCGTGTCATTTAGCTAATCCTAGGTTGGTGTACCGTTCATAGGATCAAGTACGTCTGTCGATGACATTTATTTTAGTGAAAAAACATTGAGGAAAGACATAGTTTTTGTTAGAGATAACGGAGTTATTTTTGGTGAAAATAGGCTTAGAGAAGTTAAAGCTTTTGTTGGAGAACACGGAGTTACGTTAGTTGAAATACGCGTACATCCGGTTACCGACGTTCGTCTATGTTGGCCTAGGTGTAATGGCTTTGGGTTACGTCATGTCACACTGGTAGTAGAATTCATTCATGTGTTTTTACTTCGTCTGGGTTGATATTCCACAGAACACTTTGCCGGTATTTGAGAGGTATGCAGGAATGTTTCGTAGAACACTAATTAAATCATCTAATGCCATAGTTTCATAACACTGACTTGACGGTTTTGTATTATATTTATAAGAGGGCGTATGCTATGGTGGTGCGGAGACCAATGCGAAAATGCACCTTTCTTTGTTTTTATGTTATGACGATCTCGTATATTTTTTATGATATTTAAAGTTTTAATATTCTGAGGTGTATAATTTGCAACGAAGTTAAGACTCGGAGCAATCCATCTAATTGACAGATTACTGACGTTTTATCAATGAATGCAATCGGATATACCCAGTTTATAACACTGGGCCCATCCTAACAAGCACATAATGCCTGAGACCGTTAATACAAGTCATTAATCATACCATCCCAGAGGTGTCTAACGCTGGACAGGCTATCTTGGAGAGTTAACGGAATTAATCGGGCTAATATATTTAAACTGATTTAGTTTATTTAAAAAAAAAACGGACCATAATTTAAAATAAATTAAGGTGCTTCAGATAGATCATACATTAGGCGGTAGCAATTTCAAAAAGCCTAACTGATTCAGTTAATTATTAAAAGAACGGGTAATAGTTAGGCTTTTTGAAAATGGCAATAACAGATTTCATTTGATAAAAGTATGAACAATTCTCAATTTAAAAGAAAGCAAATTCAGTGCGTTTATAATAAATTTCGAAAATAATTTTAAAAAACTATCATGCTCGCCTCAGTTGCAGTGGTTGAAGTAATACAACTTGGAATCCCTGACTTTTTCTTCTGTAAGAGAATCACGACTTCCCCTTTTATTGAGGACCATTTTGTAGGGTCGCTTTGTGAAGGTAGAAACCTATGTAACTAACCGCAGACGACTCGACAAATAAATCAAGTCAAATTCTATTTCAGTTCTTTGTTAGAACACGGAGTACCCCAGACGGCGCCATAGAAAGGAACGCTTTAGACGATCCATCAGCATATAGATGTGCTGGTGGTTAAGAGACACCGTCTCTGAAAGTGAAGCGAATCCCTCATCAATCTTCATCGACTCGACATTAAGTATTTTGAATGGAAACTTTCCAATCATGTTAATACCAAGAATAACAATGACTCTAATCAGTTCTGGTAAAGTATTGAATAGTTCAATTCCACAGGAACAAAACCAGTTCGATGATTAAAGCCTTAAATTAACATTAAAATATTTTACCTGTC
Source organism: Mopalia muscosa (assembly GCA_031763545.1). Classification (NCBI taxonomy): domain Eukaryota; kingdom Metazoa; phylum Mollusca; class Polyplacophora; order Chitonida; family Mopaliidae; genus Mopalia; species Mopalia muscosa. The sequence continues at coordinate 5,303 of JARFOD010161306.1, read as the reverse complement.
TCCTTGAACCTATTGATACGATGCATTCGGACCTAAAACTATTACATAGCTTGGTTGTTCACCGTAGAGGTAGAATAATTGGGAACTAAATCGATCAACACTACCTCAGACACGTGTAGATACAAGACGAAGGGCGGTGGATTCATCAGATGGCCGGTTGCTCTTATTATTAAAAAAAATCCATCATTCATTCGTCTGCGACCATGGCTTAGTGGTTAGCGCATGCGCTTACTAATGCACCATCTGTGTCGTTCACGGGACCGAATCCAACCTCATGTGTATGAGTGAGTCATACTGTGTGGCTCCGGCAAACGCGGGAGTGGCTTTTACGAGGTTTCCTCCTGGTTTACCACCGTAATTAGAGAAGAAACAGTCTGAGTGGACAATCCGTCGCAATCAAAGTGAAATACCATTGAATACGACGATAAATCCAAATCTAACAAACAGTCAGCCATGTATTCATTCATATTGTGCAAGGGTACTTCACTAGTATGACGGCGGTGTATTCAACAGTAGTTGCCCCACTAACATACATTGTAAGCATAAAATGTGATGTCATACAGAGTCTCTGTTTCAATCTATGATCATCGATATGATGCCTTGGATCAAAACAACAAGAGGCCAGTCAGAACTTATCAAATCCACGTTGTTCTATGATCTTGTATAAAGAAACCGCACTATAATGAGGTATTTCTACTGACCCTACAAACAATGCTAATTTGCCGTATAAACGAAATCCATCGCTTATCAAAAACCGATACCCCACAAACGATTAGTATCTTTATGTTCGTCAAGTTAGTCTTTTCTGATCGTATGTGATCTACGAGATCTGGAAAAGAAAACACGGTATGAAATTTCAGCAGGTTGTAAACACAGATGCATTTAAGAAAATATTTCTTTTATAAAACTTGTAAAATATATGTATGTGTTAAATTCGTATCTTTTTCTATGTTTTTACTAACCAAGGAATGTACAAAAATGGGCGGGCATATATGATCGAAAATTAGAAACAGGAGTTTTGTCATTATCAGGATGAATTCGTTTGTCACAAACTAGGCTAATTTCCCGTACTTTTGTAATTGAATACTTGCAAGCAGACCATCTGTCGACAACAAGTATCTTAAATTACAGCATATGTAGTATTTGATATTGGATGTATTGAAAATTCAGTTAATTGCTTATCACGACTTTGTCTGAAACAACTTTGGCAAATAACTTTATTAAAAAACAAAAGGGAAATTTAAAAATAAATCTGCATACATTGGTGCACATAGATTTATATTTATATTTAAATCAATTTCCTCCCGATTTTTTAAATTGTTTTACTACCGCTGACTACATGGTTGAAGTATGAAGAAGCCTAATTTTGTACAACAGTATATAAAAAAAGAACAAAAACTTAATACCTTGGAGCACTATGTTAAACACTAAATATAATATTTTGCACATAAAATAGATGAATATACCCTTGAGCAAAAGTGATATTCGCCAAAAGATCGCCTTTTCACAAAAAACTTATATGCAGAATAAACTATCTTGTAATAAAATAACCCTGTATTGTATAGGGTTTAAACCTAGAATATTTCCAGTAGATATATAGATTGCATGCCCTCAGGAAACGTAATAATACACTGTTACTTGAAATAGGCCTATTTAGAAACAACAAGAAAAGAAACCAATCGATATACAATTTGCTCAAGCGTAGATACTACCATCTTAAGAAAAGCCATACAAATTGCGTTTCTGCTCCAGGCAAAGTACAGCAAATCACAAAATTAATCCGCCATTTAGGGGGCAATTCTAAGAGCAATCGACTCATCAAAATCCGTAATTCCCATACCCTGAGTGATATATGTCCCATTGATATGACACTGCAGTCTGCAACTAAGGAATATTTCGACCAATTTTTCCTAGTTATAAACTAATAGCGACTCAGAGGGCGTTTTTGGCATCCGAACTTTTAAATAGAAAGGATATTTCTTTAACTGTGGCCATATTTTATTTCGCCTAAACATTATTTTAAAGTAGTAGGGGATTAAATATTGATTTTCTTTTAAGTAGAAGTAAACTGAGAATATTCTTTATTTTTTACCAAACAGATTCATCTTATTTAAATTGACCCTTCTAACAGATTGAAGATCGAAAAGCAAATGAATATATATCAGGGGCGGTAATCGTGAGATTTTATTCTTTAGGATCCATATTTTTTCATGCGTTATTTCCCTTTGGTTGATAACTCTTTCGTAGAAAAGGATAAACCAAGGAAACATATCATTAGCACGCATAACCAAACTTTAGGTGGTCAATATTTTTGTATAATTAGATTATTATCATGAAATAATATGATAACCATTTCATTTTTAGCAGTCAGCACAGGAATGTCTTTCAAAATGTTATATGCAATTTTCATAATGGTGAAGCACATCACTAATTTCACTTGTTTTGTGTGTCCATTACACTGTGACTAATAACAATCGACTAATTTCAACGGCGTTTTTACTTTTCTTTTTGCCAGTCACTCTGGGACAAGTCAAGACAATGTATAGTTTGCGCGGCTTTGAACAATTTGATTAAGATATTCGTTGATATATTTCTTTTATTTGTGAACAATTTGATCGTTTGTCGAATTACAGTTATTTTTCTTGGCTCGTACTCAACATAAAGGTTTTCTGGATCTATTTTTATAATGTATTTATTGCTGGAAATTTTTCTCTGTTAAATATATATATTGTTGGAAACTTAAATACTTAAATTTATAAATGTGGTGAAGATCAAGTTTTGCTTTGAAACTAACTGTAAATTGAATATATAGAGGCAGAATAAATACAATGCCTTTTTGTTTGGTTTATTTTTCAGAATGTTATTGCTAGTACACCAAACCAAATAAGCCTAGCTGTCTAGTAAGATAGTTTTGGAGTCTGTCTAGTAAGATAGTTTTGAAGCCAATAAAGAGGGCCTCAATTTTTCACAATTTTCATAGGACAGTTTCGTTGCAGTTTTTGTCATTGCAACCAAAATTCTCATTTCAGAAACTGTTTTGACCTTTTTTAAACAAACGAGACACCCTTGTGACGCTCGAATTTTCGTTTGTAATGTCATTGAAGTCTCTACGATGAACGGTTTCTAATCGATAACAAGTTTCTATATTAAATGTGCCAAAATCTGAAGCGTCTGAAAAAGGAATTTAAAGATTAGCCGTCTATTTTGCCTTCGTATACTATGGAAATCTAGAGTTGTTTTCTTGGCACAATGTACGAGTGAATAACACTGAATACGGCTCAGACTCTGAAACAAGCAGATGACCATCGATAAAAACTCACCGTCCCTACAATCTATGTTAATAGTGGCGACCGCATTCAAAGTCTCAACTCTGCCCTTTGTTAAGAGAAGCTATATTGAGAGACGAATTATTATAAGTATCTTCGCTTTCCCTGGCATATTGGAAATTTAGTCCATTACTGGGAATACGTGTTCCATTAACACTGGATGCTCAGTCTTACACATATAACAGCTAGGTCTTGGCGTGAAATGGTTTTAAATGCCGAGGGCAAAGTGTCAAATTGAACCAGAATTGCTTCAATATTGTCATATAATAGAGTCCTGAAGACATGACAATTTGGTAGCCACGGTGTAATTGACCGGTTGATTCAGTTGTCTGGACCCTTCCATAGTTTCCATTCTGTTCTATACATGCTTCACACAGGCTATGTACAGATGGTAGCCACAGTCAACAATGTAACAGTTTATTACCATTTACATCCAGCCTATACGTACACAAAGCAACACCGGAGAAACTGGTTTGACATTGGTTTGTTCTGGGGTGTCTATAAAATGGCCGGGTTAATACATTTTGTTTGAATCATTATTGTTAACCCACTACAGACAAGGCACAGGATGATCACTGCAAACATTTAATGACAAAATACTCTGTATATACCCAAATCTACCACTGAACTATCTTGAGGCATCCAGAGTGGGTCCAGATACAACCAGTCCACCGACACTACAATACTTTTAATCCAGGACGCTGATTGTTTTGGTTGTTTAGAAAACCAACCCTTGCACACATCTAAAGCCACCTGAACATTAAGAATAGCAACGTGATTAAAGGAAAAGACAACTATTTTTTTTACCTTAATTTGTTATTTTTATTACATATTTTTGAAGACAAACATCTTTATTGCACTTGTTTTCGAGTAAACATAGCCATTAATTAGAACATTTAACAGGCATACATGCGGTTTTCAAAAATCAAGTTTGATATGTACAAGCTGTCATTTGTTGTTGTTTCGCTTGGGGACGGAACCCTCAGTTTCGGCATTATACGACAGCATCCATTGAAATGTCAATATACGGTGGCTATATTTTAAACAGACCACCCTTTCCAAAATTAGCTCAAAAGTAAATTGTTAAGATTAGCTTGTTTGTCAACTTGTCTACTGCCGTGGTTAAAAATAAAACAGAACAGAGGGATTCCTAGCGTGTGTGAAACTCAGCTACAGAGGCATATTGCTGATATGGACAGGAACGTTTACAGTATCACGAAACCATATAGGGCCATTTGTCAAATTATTTTGTCAAAGACTCAACCAACCAACAATATATTTCTGCATCGGCTGTAATATTATTACCATGACCAAACGGACGATCAGAGAATTAAACTGTTATGTATAAGAAATAATGATTATTTGAAAACATATTCGTTCGTATTTGTAATTATTACATGGGATAGAACACAGGTTCATCAAACCATTATGCCCACAAATTGATCAGTGTATAACAAACTCACTGTTACTCAACGCCATTAAACATACTGGCCGTGGCTTAGTGGTTAGCGTGTGAGTATATGAGTGACTCACACTTTGTGGCTGCGGAGGCTTCTACGAGGTTTCTTCCCGGTTTCCACGAAAGTTACTCAAGGAACAGTGAGAATGGACAATCCTTCGGTCGCTCGAGTTTCATACTGGAGGAATACCTAACACTGAAAAACTAAGCCAAATACTAAACGAACAAGAAAGAATACACGTTTTGATAGAATAGTCCCCACAGTTAGAATAGAATAAAAATTAGCTGAGACCAAATACAATAAAATAGATATTCAACATGAAAATTCTGAGAACCCAGCAAAGTCCTCTTTTATAATAAAATTAATTTAAGTCATTCAGTGGATGTGGTCCATTGTCTGTACTTCCCATCGAAGGCTATTACAGTTACATGTTTGTAGGGTCCATCGGCTGCCTTCACTAAAATAAAGCGAAATGTGTTTTCTAACAAAGTCATATAGATAAATTCGAAGGACATTC
>JARFOD010161305.1:0-25893 GCA_031763545.1 Mopalia muscosa | reverse complement strand
TTAATAAACCGAAATATTTAGAATCTTAAACATGTCTTGTTTATCGTTCTTCGGAGTTGTGACTTTGGTCTTTTATGTTAAATACCTCAGCTTATCAAATTTTTGAAACAAATGGCAAACACTTTGTCTGGTAGTTATGACTAAAATAACTCTAACTCTGTACTGTCTTTAATCCTATGATATGACTTATAATATGACAGTAACCAAGGTTCAAGTGGAATATAGGCCTAAAGCCATTTAAAGCATTCATATTGGTAACTTGCAAATTCTTCTTAATTATCTTGTCGATGTCTAAATCGTATTGAATAGAATTGTTTCCTCTTTCTCTTCGCTGATTTGAATTATATATTATTCGCATCACTCACAAGGATAAGCACCGTCTTCGTTTGCTATTCTATCTCTTTATACGCATGTATCTAGTTATAAGTTTTGAACGGCATTTAGAAGTGGAGTAACATAATGGATAAATTGTATCAGGTGTATTTACACCTGATGAAGATACAGGCATATGTGTCGAAACGTTGTGTTCTATCACAAAACAAGAAGCTTTACACAATAAGAAAGCAAGCAGTTTTGTCACAAAGTAGCCGCCATATTTAATGATAGCTTCAAATACGTTTAAAATTAACATAAATCATGATATCATTAATATAATATTTGTTATCAATCAATGCAACTAAGCCGCTGGATTTGAAAAAGGCGCAAATTTAACTAAGTATCCATTTTTGTCCATTAAGGTGCACTACTGGCTTTATTATCATTAATTCTAGGCAAAACATCACGTGACGTTAAAGATAACACATTGACTGACTGCCTGTGCATGGCAAGTAACGCGAGAAGGTATGAGAAAAGCCAATCGTGCACCTAACTCAGATATTCAGGTTATAAAAAGCAGTGGTCTTGTGTTTCTTTTGATTATTACTTATCTTTGCTGATTGTTAAAGTTACACTATTTACCCCTCTGGAGCTAACCGAAACACCATTTGAACCAGCCTACTTAGTATGAAAAGGATTATCGTACCACACATTGTTTTGTTTGTTTGACACTAGATATCAAGTTGTTAAGAGTTTCACACCTAATCAAACATACCCAACAGGGGCTTCATGGCCTTGACCATAAAGTGAATTACCATCCCCTCAAAACATATGTGCGCATACGTGAATCAAGCTATTGAGCGAAAACACAGAAGAATCCAGCTGTGAGGCATATGGCGTAATTGATCATTGCAAACTTTTAAATGGCGGAGTTGTTATTTCTTCTGCTATAATCTTACCTCCATAATACCTACTGAAAAGATAAGTACTCGCAGGTACTGTACAAAAATGTTTCGAAATAAAATTTAAAAAAACGGAAATTCGTCCTGTCCTGGACACAATGATCAGTGCGGTCCAGAATTCAAGATTGTCTCACTCCTATGGATCCAGACAGAACTAGACTACACATATGACGAGAATTGGACAGTCAATAAAGCACTGAACTTTTTAACACAAATCAAACGAATGAAGTGCACATTTACCAGCAATTGTAAGGAAACCCGTGTCGACAGTTATCAAAAACACACATTTTATCAGTATGACTAAATTCAATACTGTCAATTGACAAATACAATTATTTTATCAGGAAACTCCAGTCATTATTTTGCCACACAGCAAACGCTGCTGATGGGCGCCGCCATTTTGATAGACGATATATTATTTTAGCAAGTAATTATTTAAGCATATTTCGTTACATAAGTATTTGAATAAAAATGAGCTTACATATGTAATACACAAGCCCATTAAATATAAGAAAATATGAATTGTAAAATATTTAAAATGTCGGTTTCAAAAGCCAAACATATTGAATATGCACTAGCTAACTGCTCCCTTAGTCACATGATCTGTCAAACTAGATAAGTGGGCGCGGCTTTAAAGAATTTTACCTCTGAACCTTGACCTTTTTTTGGGTCATTCGGGTGCACGTTGCATATTGATTGCTTCTCACTGGGAAAGTAGGACACGAACAAAGTTTTATATCGACAAAGTTGTTGATAAAAGAGCTATGAAAGTTCGATTACTTTGGTGTAGCGGGAAAAAGGAATGACAGGGAGGTATGCAGGTGGTAACGGACATGACTTTTGAAGAGATTTTGTAAAAGTAAAGTTGAATTTTATGACAAAGATGGTGTAGTTTTGAACCAGTCTCTTAAAGCTGTTTATCAGCGAGGTATGGATGGGTAGCAGCGATGTCTGCCCGTTTAGGGATTTATTCTAAGCTTCTGTAGATTTATATAGATGTCATCCGTTATCTGGTATTGACCTCTTCACGTTTTATTAACTCCTAGCTTTACGGAGTTTTGTTCCCTGACTATTGGAATTCAACTGGAAAATAACTCGTGCCATGCTTAGCTAGATCTATACAACAACAGTCGCGTTGTTTAATAGGAGATAGGATAAGCCATGTATCTGAATTTCTCAATTAAGTCAAGAAAGGAGGTTTATGGCTAGTTCACGAATTTATACAAAAGTTGTTTACTCAGCTAATTAAATCCTCTGAGCAGTGTATAACTATATTACTTGAATAGATTGAGTGTTTTTAAATAATTTTAACAAAATATACCTACTTTTGAGCAAATTTGCTTATGAATTGCTGCAGAGTATTAAGTGATACCAGAAGTCTACTAACTTGATAGACTTCTGGTGATACATGTTAAAGACAGGAGAATATTTTTGAAGTGATGAAAGCTCAATAACTTTTGTATAGCAAATTGTACAATTTGCAAAATACTATATGTGAACAATACTATTAGTTGTATAGGCCTATCCACAAAGGATACATATTAACTACTATGTTCAAATATAATATGTACATTGAAGTATTTTGTCCCTCAAGTACTGCCAATTTGTGATAATGAACAGGTGACAAGAGTCGAGAAAAATGCTGAAAATGGAATTAGGAAGTGCTTTATTTCCACCAAAATTGGGAGTAGTTCTGTGTTCAGGATTTCTAGTGGTCTTTCAAATTCTGTCGTTTTCTGCTAAACCGAGTTCATCATGTTTGATGGAGGTACCTTCATGTCAGGCATTTGCGGATATTACGAATGAAACAGAGCTCTTTTGCCTTGGAACCAAAGTGAAATTTTCTCATACAAGTTTTAAATTTGCTGCTGATTCCAAAAGTTTCTCAGACATCAAAGAAAACTTGAAATTATGGTCTGGATTACGATATGTGCCAAAATGTTGGGACGTCGTTCAGTCATTTTTGTGTTCTGTGTACATGCCACACTGCCACAATAATACAAATCAATTGGAATTACCCAGTAAGGAAACATGTGAAAAGACCAGGGAGCCGTGTAAGATCGTAGAATCCTACCACGGAGGATGGCCGGAGTTTCTACAGTGTGATGGAAATTTCTTCAGAGAAGCTTGCAAGGTTTGTTTGTCAATTATAACATTAAAAAGTTTTAAACTTTTTCTAAAAAAATTCCAGCATTATTTTTTAAAAAACCAGCTGCAATTAACTTTTTCTGTTTGCTAAATGCCAAAAGTATGTGACATGTTTCGAATGGAAACTTACTTTTTTCAAATCTTGTTTTTTTTTTTTCAATTGGAAATTTGACTTAGTATCCTTTAAGTATAGAAATATATACATAACTTTAATTATGCATACATACATACATGTAGTCCCTGGTGTTTTAGAACATTTCTATAGATCTTTTCTGGAACTTACTGTAGCAAAGGGGATGATGGTGCACTGTACTATCAAGAACCAAAGGGAAATGTACGCAACCATTAACAAAATCTTATTTTCATCTGACAAGACATGTTTTAAAAATGTTTTTTTTGATATGTTGTTTTTGTCTTCGATATTTGATAAATTGTAAAAAAAAATAATTAAAAAAGTGACCAATATAATGCATTTGATTGGTCAGAAACTTGATGACATAGGCATGTGAGGCAGAGGTCAAAGTGCATTGCCCATACGGCCATACAACAACATCACAACTTTGATTGTAGACACAAGCACCCCCTGTGGAAAGGTGTTAATTAGCGTGTTAAACCACAATTGACAAATAAATGATCAGTTTTTAGTCATTTTATCGTCCTTTCTTGTCTTTGTTTGTTGAAAAGGACTAGTAATGCCAAAATGTCAAAAATACTATCTGTATTCACTATCCTAGCAAAACGCAGAAAAAAAATTATCATGTTTTGTAATAATTATTGAAAAATTATAATAATGTTTATTGCATAAAAGACCAAAGGACTGAATACATTTTGTCATACTTGTTCACATTCGTGGTCTATTATTGGCTATATTTTTATTATTACTGACCACAATTGATTCTTTAATCTTATGGCAAGATTTAAACAATGCTCTCAGATATAATATAACATTTTTTGTTGGTATGATAATATTAAATCTATTCAAATTTCTAAATTACTCAAATTTGCTTGGCAATATTTCTTGGCGCAAACATTCATATTTTGGGCATATCAACAAAATATGATATAATATTTAAAAAGCAAAAACAAAAAGTGATTTGGCATATTAAAATTTGTGCTAGTAGCAGTACCCCTAATGGGTTACCTACAACATCTTTACATGACATGTAGAGTAGGTTTATTTATAAACTTTGATAGCTTCAACCCAAGATGTGTGTCAATCTTTAATACTGTCACCTGTATAGTGATAGAGTTAATGAAATCTCTGTCTATTGATGTGAATTCTTTAGGGTCTTCATTGAATTTCACTACCCCTTTATCCACAGGGTTTCTCTTCAATACCCTGTACTCTTAAACACAGTCACACAGTTCTGAAGTTGTAAACATTCTAGTTTTCTTCAAGCCCTGGAAAAACAGGCCAACAGATAATGGACCATAAATAATGTGGTGGAAATCTGTGGAAATTATATGCTTTTTGTTTTCCAAATACAGCTTTTAGCAGTCCATGTAGTTACCGTAACTGTTATATTTTCTTTTTATTTTTTCAAATTGACATTTTATGTCATTTATTTCTTAAATTTTAGATCAATTTTTTTAGGTTATTTTTGGTACCCCAGATCCCTGTTCAATTCTCCATTATTGTACAGTTGTAGTATGTGTAATTCAAGACTGGCCCATTGAAGTGGTCATTGATGTATGACAAGACTTATATTGACATAAAAACTGAAAATCTTGTTTGGGTTTGTCTACAACTGTGTTTTTAACAGCTGTGGAGCAGGGATAATGTTACAGTGCAGGCCAGTTCATGGTACTGGCTTTTGTTCAGTTCCTACCACCAAATCTATGCATCTCAAGTTAAAGTGACACAATGGCCGAAAAGAAGTTCGATAAGCAAAGTATGATTGCCACATTTGCAGGGCTTCACATTTGAGGAAATCGGTCACTCTCTCAACTAAAGCTCACCTTATTTATTTGTTTGTTTGATTGGGGTTTAATGTCTTACTCAACGGTATTTCATTTATATGACGACGTACCAGTCCAATGTGTGAAGAAAACCACCCTCAACACCACTGGCAACAAACAAAGACAGGACAGGACAAATACAGGATGACAACAACAGGACGCAATACAGACACCACAAACAGATCGGCTTCCTTTTCCCCTTTAACTCTGAGAGTACCAGGGCAACATGAAGTTCCCTCCAACCATCCGCTGAATGGTTGGAGGTAATCATTAAACACATCCCTGGCAACAATCAAACACAATGTGGGTCAATCATCAGAGGTACCATAACAATTCAGCTTAAGGTTGCCACTGTTCTCGGACAACTCCAGGAAGATCACTGTACCTATTGCCAGATCATCTGGGTTCAGAAAGTTCTTGTTAACCGCCCACCATTGTTTCCATTGACTGGTAACAACAATCATGGAGTAAACACAGCTCATCTTAACTTCCCATGATTACATAACTGACATTGGAATGTAGGTAGTTTAGTCTGATATACAAGAGATCACATATCTGTTTGTCAGTGAGAGAATCATAGAGAGGCTGCGGCCTTGATTACAAAAAGCTGTTCCTCGTGTGTGGTCCAAGAATATGTTGCATTATTTCAAAAGAACCAGTAACCAGGAGAATATGCAAGCTTCTTAATACTACTCTCTTAGGTTTTAATTTGTTTATTTTGTTTGAAAAGGGGTTTAACTCATATCCTAATCACTGATTGTCGACATCATACTTTTCTTTTCTTAAATACTGTGAAAAACCATGAAGAAACCTCATAAAAGGTGGTGAATCTGTCTCTATGGAAAGCAATGATACATCACTAAATTAATGTCTTTTTTTTTATCAAGAAACAACCCACAAATGTGGTATAGAACATTGGGTTACTCTGATATATATGTGTTTGTTGTGTACCCTGATGTATGTATATAAGTAATTGATGTTGGCCCTTATGTATTCTCTTTTTTTTTAAGTAAAAAGGATAGAGACACAGTGACAGATGGCGGAGATGATGCGCTATGTAGCCTCCCCACTTAATGAGACAAAATCACTGTTAAATATCCCACCAAACTATCAGAAACCTTGCTTTTAAAGTGTGCCATAAATTTTTTTCTCGAGACACAGCAAAATCCCCTTGTTTCATCAAGAGGAATTTATGTGAAAGCCCCTCAGGCTCTATGCCAAGGCATCGTTAAGTTCTCTCTCCACAGAGATACCATAAAAGTGTGAGTGCTAAATTAAACATCCCTGCTCAGGAGAGGGATTACCATCGTGACAATGGCTTTCTAAAACCTTCTACTAAGATGTGTTGATCCTTCAAAATGATGAGCGAGAAAATTACTCGACAATTTGACCAAGCTTCAAGGGTTTCAACAGATATGGAGTGAGCGGTTTGGGAAACAAAGAATACCTCAGGCAAAATTGTAACATTATTTAGGGACAGAAAATTCTTTAATCTGTATTGAAAAAGTTTAATCAAAGGCAAGAAAGTTTCCAGAAAATTAGTTTAATCAGAATGGATCAATCCAAAAAAAACAAAAGTGGTGAAAATTGCACCTCATTTTGAAGTATTGAAGCTGGCATTTTTTGGTAACAAACCTGATTAAAAAATTTAAAAAGGTTACATAATATTTGTATGTTCACTTGTTGTTTAACTCTCACGACTTTTTAAATTTGGGATTTTAAATTTGGGATTTTAAATTTGGTGTTTTGAGACCTTTCATTGACCGTTAAGACTTATATTATCTCAATGCTGGCAGACAAGGTTTGAAGAAAACAACCTGTAAATGTTTAAACACAAGATAAATAAAATATTGGCGAGGTTCCTGCTTAAATTATACCAAAAAAAATGATTGTTTGTTTGTTTGTTTGGGATTTAACGTCGTACCAGACAAAATGAAGATGCATTGAACCATTTCTGAGTAAAAGAATTTGATAAAAAGGGCTGCTACGCGGGAAAGGCTTGTTCTTTCCAGTCCTTTGTTATAAACTTGTCACCAGATTGCAGTGTGACAGTGAATGATCTGCAGAACCATTGTGGACAAAACAATGGCTTCAAAACGCATCCCGTGACTGCGAAAGATGAGCAGAAATTCCACTGCTCGTCGTCGTCGGAATCGCAATCTCCAGGGGATTTTATACGCTTGTAGGGTGGGTGTCGTGCAGGCTTGACACAAAGGAATTTTTTTGGCCTGACGCTGCGTCTTGGTGACCTGCTGGTGACAAAGAAGCGTGATAGGCTAAACACAGGGTGAGGAGAAAATGAGGTGCGGCCTGATAGCAGAATTGAACTGTAGACTGATTACACAGGCAATAAATCATTGCTCAGACATTATGATTTAAACAAAGTTGAAGCCAAAAATAGAGCCAATCAAAATAAAAAGAACAATAAATTAGTTCCATTAGTTATAAAACGATTTGCCATTTTTGGCTGATGTATTAAATTTCAAATTTGGTACATGGCAATCTGGTTTACTATGTGTTAATTAAAGGTACACAGCTTTGGAAAGGTTAACAATGAATGTTCTTATGTAAAGTTATATTATTTCCAAACAAATAATGAAGGTACATATATTACTAGTAAAATCTTTAAAATTTAAAGCTATCACAGTAATTTCCCATCAATAATCAAATAAAAAAGGCCTTATAAAAAATGACTATTGAAATAATTTGGTAGTGATATTCAATACTTTAGCTTTATGATAAACTTAAAAGAGAGAAAAAAAAAATCTATATGTATATGTTTTTTGTACTGATTTGCTTCTTACATTATATTGGAAATATATGAGAATTACTTTTCTTTGTAAATTTATTAACACAAAACGGTTTATTTACATTTCATTTAAATTTTTTTTCTCAAATATTAACAGGGAAAACAAAATGCAAACACAAAAAATTGTAACAGGCCTTACTGATCGACCTTCTTATTTCTCCGCGTCATTTTTAAATCATGCTCTTTACTTGTTGTGATCTGGGTCTTTCCATGCAAGATCTAAGGGATGAGACTCCGTGCAGATAAAGAGATAGTTTTCGACCCACCGGAGTGTAAAATTGATGACACAAGACAGTCTCAAGAAAGGAGACGTTCAGTGGAAAATGAGTCATAAATGTGACCGTTGAAGAAAAACCCAGACACACTTCAAAAGACAAGCTGTGACATTCCCTTCAGAGCAGACGACAAATATCAAAGAGATAGTTGTAGATGTGTAAGACTGTACTGTCAAAGTTGAGAAATGATTAGATTTTAAATTTTTGAAGTATGCAAGTGATGTATTCACATATTAATCAGATAATTAAAAAAAAAAAAAAAATTGTTGTTAAATTTTCTTGCAAAAACACCAAGGAACAGTTTTTCGCATTAATTTATATGTTCCACTCACATTACTCAAACACGGTATCGATGTATATATCATTTTTATGTTTGTCAGATAGGTTTATTCATTTTTTTTAGGAAAACTGAAGAACAAACAATTCAACAAAGAACAGTTTTTCCTCATAATGTCTGTCCGGGACAAAAATTCATCATTACGCAATATCAACCAATGTTTCCATTGTCTAAAAGAGACGGAAATTGAATTTTCTGAGAGTTGTTATGACATAATGCATTTTCGTTAATGTAATTCCATTAAGAAACCCTGGTAACGATCCATTTTAATGTGACAGGCAAAAAATGACAGACTTTATAAATTTTGTAAAAGAACAAAGCTGTCAGAATAATTCATGGCTATAGGCCAAAGGTTGAGAAGCATGTGTACGATATCATGCATTCATCATGCATTCATCGCTTTAACAGTGGTGAATATTCTAATATCACAAAATGTTGCATCCACTTTTATTCTGCAATCATTGCAATTGTATTAAAAATTTCATTTATATTGTAAATCTGAGAATCAGCAATAATAAATTTTCAGATATCTTTACCAGACTGATATATTGCAAGTTGCAACCCGAAAATTATGCTTTTGTAAGATTTTGACAAATGGATAACTGAATAAATCACAAAAACACAAAGTATGTTGATCAACAAATATTTTAAATAGCCAAATTATTTCAATTTTAATGTTATACATCAATCATTCATGAATGTGTTGAAGTTTATCAAGAGAATGATTGAATAGCACACTTAGGACAAGAATGGCAAAATATCCTAGACAGGACGAGCGATCAGCGTCTCCGGGAACAGTAGATCTGTTTTCATTTAATGATGGAATCAAAAGTTTGTTTGATTGGTGTTTAATGTCATACTCAAGGGCATTTCACTTATATGAAGACAGATTGTCAACTTCACACTGTATACAGCCTTATTCAGTTAAGGAAGCGCACTGGCTACCACTGAGCCACGGCCACGGGCGGAATCAAATGAGAAGTGGAGAAATTAATCAGCCGCCACTAACCACTAATAAATAATATTATATGGTAGCAACCATTTCAAGTATTGTAAAAATAAAATGTGTGAAACAGTCTTTATGAGTAACACCACTGGCAACAAACAAACACAAGACAGAAAATTCCAAGGCTTAAAACAAATATGTCACTGTCATTAACAGA
The DNA here is from genome assembly GCA_031763545.1 of Mopalia muscosa. Classification (NCBI taxonomy): domain Eukaryota; kingdom Metazoa; phylum Mollusca; class Polyplacophora; order Chitonida; family Mopaliidae; genus Mopalia; species Mopalia muscosa. The sequence goes on along the minus strand of JARFOD010161305.1, from coordinate 15,925 downwards.
TTGGGCAACAGGAAGCTCCCTCCTTTGAAACGATAAGGAAGATCCAAGGATAAAGTAAAAATGTGAACATCCCTGCATTTAAAGGGTTTCAGTATGGAAGAGTTCAAAGTATTCAAAGTCACTGAACCAAAACAAAAAATATAAAAATGACAAATTTACTTCATACAGGAAAAACACCCGAAAAGCAGAATGAAGATTTTGAGAATAATAGCACTGGAATGCAGAGTTAAAACGAGTAAAAAAGGTAGGTACTTCAAGTTATTAAACGCATCATTAGGCCTATTCAAGTCCACAAGGCTGACAATAAGAAAATTTTATTGGAAATCCATACCTTTCCAGCAATCTGACAAATACACAACCATTATCTAAGATTAAAGCTCGGGGTGTATAAAAAGCCATTAGCGGAGAGTGTCATCTTTCTAACAATGATCCAGGGAAAAGAATATTGGTCATACAGGAGTCTCTTCAACAACATCGTCTCATTTGTTTATTCTTCATATTTTTTTATGGCACAAAAGATTCGATATAATCTTTTGTATTTTACATTTCATACTCAAAACTGTAGTAAATTAAAAACATTTTTCTTTACATTTCTGTAATATATTGACGATTGAGTTGATACAATTTTTAAAAAATATGTTTTTTAATTTCTTTACTTTTCTAATATAAGATATTAAGTCTTATTATAAAGAATATAAGTTATTGCAAAATGGAGGCAACTGTTAGGATCAAAATGAAAACCTGTTTTGTTGAGCTATTTGACGGATGAATAGCTGTAGGAAAATATCTTTGACATTATCAGCAATAAGAGGAAAATTCTGAATCGAAAACCCTGTCATTATGTAAACAGATCACAATATAAATTTGGTGTTACAAATTGACAAGAACCAGAAAAATAGAATTTCACCTGAGCAAATTCCTGGTTTCAACAGGTAGAAAGCATAAATCATCTCTTGTTTATATAAAACAAAACCCTTTATCCTTCATGGGGATAGCTGTATGCCTATTAATAGCAGACTGTGGTTTTAATAATCACATTTCATGGAACAATCCGGAAGTTAATAGACAATATTGATTTTCTGGGAGTTCTACACAGCTGGGTTAGCCACTGATAATTGTTCAAATTACTAATACAGGAAGACAGTTAAGACATGATGCATGGCCACGACTGATACTCCACCAGCATTAATACGAGATGGTCAAGCTAAATACTTTGACCAATCGTGCATACGTGCATGGCTAAGATTGCTTGAGATCGTGGGATGAGAACGCATAATCAGGGCTATATAGTCTGTACCCTATCAAACCCGCAATTATCTGTATCAGCCATCCGAACAGAAAAACATCGCTGGTAGATGTGGTTGCCATGGTAACCACATCAAGGTTTCGATCTTCTGTTGTGTTCTGTACAGCAGGTGCACACTAGAATGACACGAGGAAGCAATTTCTTATGAGCCGAGATTTCTGGGTAATTGTTTTGCCCGGATGGTTTTAACCAAATTGCAAATACAACAAGATTGTTATTGTCATGGGACTTAAGGAATCTTTAGTAACGCCTCCTAGTGGCGGCAGGGGAAATCACCATTAGACTGTCTGTTGAGTATTTTTCCCATAGGATTGTGTCGCGACCTCAGCAACAGGAGAAAGAGAGTGACAATATAGGGTATGGTTTCAGAGTGAGCCAATAAGATCCCACAACAGTAGTCACCACTCGAAAAATAGTCCTAGCCCAAGAGGCACTTGTTGAACTTCTGCTCGGTGTGCTGCAGCTGCACTTCAAAGACTTCGGCGTCTGCAGAATGCTAATGTTTTTACATCAGTTGCTGTGCACAACATTACTTTAATGCAGCAAACACCCTTTAATGTGTGAAAACTATGTTAACAAAGGATGTATGAATATACATGTATGTGGCAGAAAATTTAAAAAAAACCCCAAAGATTCTGTGGTATAGTTGATAGAAAAATGAAAGGCTTACCAATCCATTTCCGAAACGACCTTGAGTTTCCACCATTGTTATCACATAAAGCTCTTGAAGGTCAATTTGTAAATACTCATAAGATTCCTTTTCTATGGAGGGTTTAGGACACCAGGCACCTCCCTTCTTTTCTGTGCGAATTCTAAAATAAACAATAATAACACTGAATAAAACACATCCATAGCTGATTTATAATATAACATTCAACAGTTTTAACAAATCTCTTCATAGGAAACAATTCCAGCTACCAGGTTACCAGCCTACTGTCTCTTATCTCCAGCTGCCAGTGGTGTCGAGGGTGGTTTACTTCACCAATTGGGATGGCATGTCGTCATATAAGGGAAATACCCTTCAGTACAGCGTTAAACCCAAACCAAACAAACAAACAAACTTATCTCCAGCTCATAGAAACTGATGAAAATAATTTACTAACTCCTAGAACTTTTGAGGAGAAAGAATTGAAATAATGTGTTTTCTTCCAGCTTTTCAAAGCTCTCACAAAAAAGTGCAGATATGATTGACTGATATTTACTACACAAAATCAAAGAGGAAAAACAATTGCAGCAGTATTTTCATGGGACTTGTTCAGTCCATATCTTCCTATCATAAAGTCAAAACCCACTGAAATGACTAACAAGAAATGTTGTTTTTTTTTTTAAATTTATTTTAGAACCAGCTATCTTAGAAGGAAAGAAGAAACTTAAACTGAAAATAAAGTATCTATTATAAATATTATTAGAAACATTACCAACTGAAATTAAAGTGTCTATAAAAGTCTGAAACATTACCAACACAATGCATTCAATTTAACACTATTCTAGAGAAGAGCCTATTTCGATAACTTATCTCCTTACATTAAGTTAAATAAAAATTTGTTTTATATGAAATATAGACTAAAATATTGTGTCATGTAGAGAATGAATGTGAACCGTATTTTCCTAATTTTGGGATTTGACCTTCTTAGCTTGAACAGATTCTGCAGATTGAAACCTGTCCTTGAAGCAAACCCACGATCATACAAAAACCATTAATTTTTCGGAACTAGAATTTGTTCAAAGTGCGAAAATGTTATCCCAAAATAGCGAAAATACTTAAAATAGAATTTGTTGCATATAATTTTGATAATAGATGTTATTATGAGTGATAACCATGGCACCTTTGTGAGAATGTATTTATGATTTGATATGGAGTGTGTTTGTTTAAATAAAGTATAAAATAACTAGGCTCACAGGATATACACTGTGTGGTTAAGGGACATATATGCAACATGTAACTATATCACATGGAATGTTTTAATGTGCTGCATGGCTACAGTGTGTGTGTGTTGGAACTGCGGATCAATAGTTCAATATGGCACAGCATGGGAACATGTCTGTCCAATCCCATAATGCCCTCTGATTATTGATGCCGGTATTTGAATGCATGGATTCCAGCGCGTGACCATATGGTCTTTCACTACACAGACATGTCGGCAGGTCGTTCTAGTGATCGTGGTATTTCAATGATAAACGTGGCTTAGGTATAGAAAAACTCCGCCCAGTCGAGCCATTATATGATCCCTAACGAAGCCAAGGTGAATAGACTACGCAGCAAATAATAGCCTGTCAAATATCACTGACTTCATTCCATCATCATTACTTGAGGGTGTCAGAAAAAGTCTCTGTCGACTACGTGATTAAACAAATCGCATGTGATCTCATATCAAACCAATACAAGCCAAAGCAGCCACGTATCTCCGTTTGGCAACTGAGAGAATTGAACAAATTAAAATATATTCTAGACAAGATTTTGTTCAATTTATTTGAAATTATATATCATTTGTCGGCTTTTATTTGGGATTTTGAGTCGCAGGATAGCGGATCAGCGCATAGAAACAATGCCATTTACATGTACCGTAGAAGACAGGCATAGACTGTAAAACACATTGAAGTAAGACAAAGCATGGCAGGGTAGTTTCTGACAAAAATTCCCAGGTTCCTATCCCAAATTAATCAGACCATAATCAGGGTTCTTTATCTGCTTTTAGCTTTATTTTAACAGGCATTTAGGAAAATAGTAATACACTGACATTAATTTGACCTTGAAATAGTTTGGGTACCCATACGTTTTCCGTAAATAAAATTGCTCTAGGTACCTATCTGCATGGTTATATACTATAATATAAGGGGGCTTTGGTATTATCAAATCTTTTTTATTTCTTTTTCTTTTTTATTCATTTAAAAGGATTCACACCGTAATGTTATAGATGACTGGCTAATCCCTCTATGGAATGAAGGCATTATTGATATACATTTATCTTTACATGTAGTCAATTTTCATGATCCTGGAGTTACAGAAAGAGTGTTTTTATTGCCTTCCTCTAAACCATACGCAAATCCTGTAAACCATAATCTAGCCGCTACAATTAAGGTGGTGTGTGTTCTGTCATAAAGCTGGAAGGTTATGATGGATAAGCAGGAGTCAGATATATCTGAAGATAAACAGCTGTGGACATTTATAACATCACATCCCCGTCAACTTTGGAATAAAACTTCACAGGAAAAGTTATAATCGTTAGACACGCAAAAATGCTTTTTACCACCTGCCCAGAAAACTGTCACATTATTGAGATCAAACAGATTCATGAATGCTGCCTGCGACTCGTGGATCTAATGATAAGGACACCACTATAGAGGAGAGTCTGTGAGGGGACCCCAGGAACTTATCACAAAATATTGGGTGGGGGCTCCAGTCATTTGGTACTGGCCATTAAAGTACTTATATAGCAGCAGAGTGGGAGCCACCCCCATCCACTCCTCCCTGGTACCCTCAGAATAGACATTGATTTATTGACAATTTTATGCATATCAATGGATATATAATTTGAATGTTCAAATTAAAAAAAATTTTTTTTTTGCATATCAACATTAAATTCCAAAATTAGGCAATTGCTTTAGTAGCCAATCGCAGGAGTCCTCGGTCTCTACATGTATCTTGCTCAGTCTAGGCAAAAAAAAAAAAAGGAATAAAAAAGAACTTTGAAAGTGTGTTTGTTACAGTAAATTTCATTAAATATTCAGACCTTTCTGTATATAGTGTAATTTTCTCAACTGATATGTGTACAATAGATGCCATATCTTTCTGGTTTTCGGCAAAGTTATGTGAAAGTCTAGCAATGGACAATTTGATTATGTAGTTAGTCTGAAGTTATAGCAACCATAATTTTACAAATAATGTACAAAGTTTTGGTTTTCTGAAAACCCCTTACTGCTCATTTTGGGCTTCTTACAGGAATTTTGTTTCTAGTTTAAAATAATTCAATATCGTATTTATTTCCATGATAAAATCTAAAAATGCCGGCTTATATCAAATTAAGTTTAGAGGTGCCTTAATTCAATAAAATAGGTTTGTTTTGATGCCCATAAATATGTCGGAGTGATTGATCTTTTTAAAAATAAAGTGTCTCGGTGAAGAATGGCCATGACATACATGCTATTCTCTGTGGAACCTTCTGTGGTAGAATATCTGGACTTTGACGCAGTTCGATTGTTCACAGATGTTGAAAATACAGTGTTCGATTCTTCTTCGTATTTCTAGACAGCAGAGAGCAATTTTGCGCGGTTCAATCAGGTTTAGTCGCAGAGTAGGCTTGAGACATATAATCAAGTCCGCCAGAATTTCGACCACCAGCGGAACAACTAAATTCCCCGAGGACACAGAAGATTTCTGATCAAGGGAGAAAATCAATACCGTACATATCCCTGAAATATTCCATATTATTTTTACACGTATCGTGTTTTATGTTACGTGAATAATGAATATAAAAAACTATTTTGGTTTCATGAAACAAAAATTTTGTAAATATAATATTATGGAAAAAACAGATCTACTAGCTTGTAAATTGAAGAGTTTTTGTTATTATTTTTACTATTTCATTCATGATTTTAGAGAATTTCTCATTTCTGAGCTTAAAGTTGGTTTTACCACAAGACTTTAACGTAATGGTGTGTGGACAGGAAAAGTTGTGCTTGTAAATTAGAAAATTTCTTTGAGTTTTCCAATACACCAGTTTTTCATTCATCAAATTAACAGTTAAATAAAGGCTGGTTGACACTAACACTATGGTTGAAAATTTGCCAGTTGTTCATGATTTTCTTTGATAAAATTAACAGTCACATTGAAATGTTACAAACTTAAAGTATCAAGGCTTGCATTATTTTTTTAACGCACAAGGCTTTCGACCAATCTACATGTACTGCAGCAAAAGTTCACCAAAGATTTTACAAGAGCATGAAGGTGTTGGTTTAGGCTATACTATATGTATTATAAAATCAAGAATATAGTTGTCAAAATATAGGAGTGTAAATATACTAAATCTAGAAGAAGTCCACAATATATACAAATACTATGGGAGAACAAAGTAAACAAAAAGTGTGTCATTGCGAGCTAATATTTTCCATATATCTTGGTCTTTTTTTTATTTCTGTCTTTTACAAACATTTAAAAGTGCCAAGGGAAAAGAAATTTTAAAAAAGTGAAATGGTAAAAGTGAAAGAAAAAAATCAGTCACATACAGAAAGTGAAATGTAAGCGAAGAAATTAATGTCATTTTTAGTTTAAATTTTCTAACATTATCCAAAGAAATTTGACATCACAATTTTTTTTCCTCCTCTTACTCAGATATTCAGCATTCTTTTTGTAGCTTAAAACATAAAAAAAATATTCAGACAGCATATTGAATTACAGGTTAATTTAATAAAGTGAGGTTTAGGGATCACAGCCTAAGACAGATGTTTTTCTTCATCTGTCAAAGGAAAAAAAAATTCCATCTCCAATTTATTTAGTTACAAGAATGAAGTAATTAAATGTCATAAAAGCTGAGCTTGAGATGTGAGTGAGAGAAACTTTTAAATTACCGGTACTAAATGCAATAATATCGGATTATTTAATTTATTTATTTGCATAGTTGTTTGACGCAAGGTTATTTGATTTACAACATTTCAGATCAGGCATAGGAGAAAAATCTTACTAGGAGCTAATTGGAAAGAAAATTAATGTTGTTCATAACTCACTAGCTCCAGTTATTTATGTTTGAATTTTTTTCATTTCTGCAGAGAAACACTGTACAACCAAGGTCGAACATTTTGATTATACAAGGTTGGCTAAGAATATGGAGAAATTCTTAGACTGTCTAACATTTGGACATAAAAACAGATGGTATTCTATCCTTTTGTTTTCACTGTAGACAAGATATAGTGACCAAGCTATGTTTGTTTGTTTGTTTGATTGATTGGTGTTTAACGTCATACTCAAGGGTATTTCACTTATATGACGACAGATTGTCCACTTCACACTGTACACTGCCTTATTACGGTGGAAAACCAGGAGGAAACCTCGTAAAAAACACCCCTGCGAGTGCCGGAGCCACAACATGTGACCGGCTCATATACCTGATGGTCAACAGGCGAACAAAAAAAAAATATATAAATATTATTCATTATTCTTTTCAGAACTTGTAACTGTTCTAAGCATAATCCTACAATTTTGAGACTTTTTTGTAACTCAGTAATGTCCAATAGAAATAAGGGGAGTTGTTTGATTTAACTTCTTAAATATTGATCAACTTCATTTCAGCATGTTTGTCAACTCTAAAAGGGAAGAGACCAGACTTAATGGACAAAGATCTCAAAGAAAATGGTCTCTCCATCTGAAATGTGAAAACCTTTAGAGTGCATGGTTTACAGACCAAAGGCAAATACATTAGGAAACTTGGTGTATGGAGACAGCCACACAGAATGGTTACAGCAAATAATGGCAGCTCAGAGAATCATTTCCACAAGATGGTTAACCAATCGATCTCCTAACATAGCATCTGGACAATCAATGAAGACTCATCACTTAAGGAGTCCATATGGAATCTGGGATATTCCCAGAACAAAATAACATAAACCAAATACTGAATCAGATTATAGTCTATCAAACCGTTTCTTGTTTTATCCTGTACCAATAAGGTACACCAATTTGTTTGATTGGGGTTTCATGAAATACCCAGGGGTAATTCACTTATATGACCGTGGATTGTCCACATCACTCTGTTCCTTGCCCTATTAATATGGATGAAAACAGGAAGGCAACCTTGTGAAAACGACCTTGATATTCAACAGGTGAACTCAATACTGTGAGCAGCAAATTGGAGTAGGATAAGTAAGTACACATGCTAACCACTAATCCACATCCCCAGGCCCTTTGCAAAATCACATGGCAATTTTATTTTTAAATTGAGGGTTGGAAGTTTTTATATAAATCTAACTGTTACTTTTCCAAGCATCAGGAAACTGAAATTTATATGATTTAATTGAGGCGTGTCTGTTATTCCCAGTATTGTCTGTTTTGTCCATGTTAAAAATCAAGCAGTATTTGTGTTATTTTGGGATAACATTTTCTTAGCTGTTTGAACAGATTATAGTTCAGAAAATTTTGCAGGTTGAAATTTGTCCGGGAATCGAACTCACTAGTTATGCACTGAATGCCAGCAGCAAAAAACTTGATTGGCCCTTGCTGGACATAGAGGGATAGTGCTATTTCTCAAATTTCAATTTCTCAAAGTAAAGTTTACTGTTTTGAAGTCATAACTCAAACCCCTGCATTGACCATCCACTGATCAAAAGGCTGCTTTATGATCGAGCAGAGAACATACAGCCGCTTCAAGCCAAACAGGTGGATTTTCTGAAACTAAGATTTTCTCATTATGGAATTTATCATTGAAGAGAATATAAGCCTTGTTCAATAGCAATGAATGTTATTGTTTTTCAACAATATTCAGTCAGTCCTTAGCAGGTACAAGTAGGAGGTTAAAATCAACTCCTCAGTAGCAAGGACTTACACAGACTGTGAAACTTGTACTCTGGTCTTATTACAAGGCGAGCTCCCAACAGCAGGATATTGCTATTGACTGAATCGTAAAGGTCAATAAACAAGTCAAGAGAGGGCAATGAACACCATACATGGAACAATGTAGCCGAAGTCATTGATCCAAAAACGGAATTCTAATCTGAGGCTGCTCAGATCTCTTTTCATATTGAACTCGTTTGGATAAACAAAACCTTTTTCATTTCATTCCCTTTATTAGTCAATGTGTTAAGGTAAGTAGACCATTATTAGAACTAGCAAATCTTTCAAGTTTTGCAAAATAAATGGGATTTTTTATTGCACTATAACTGAACATGGGAGAAGTAAAAGCAGCCATGTTTCAAATTGTGAACTGTAAGCTTGTATCCAGCCATCACGTAATGTTTTCTTTCCATTCCACATTGGCAGTTCACGTATTCAGTTGTGAACAGTCTGGAGTTAAAATCAAATCTCTGCTGTCTACTTTGCTACATCTACCATATAACTTGTTCAGGGGTCTTGTTACAGGTCCAGCTCACAAAGACAGGATATTACTATTGACTGAATCTCAAAGGTGAATAAACAAGTCCAAAGAGAGAGAGAGAGCCTAGACCACCAAGGCTTCAGTAATGTAGCCAGAGGGCCTTATAAGATCTCTCAGGCCAGAATTACAATTTTATGATTCTTTGTCCATGATTTTTTAATAAAACGAGAGTAATCTTACTTTAGAAAATGGGAAAATGAAATGATATAACAAAACAGTTTTTCTTTTACCAAGAAATGTATGTTAGCTTGTGAAGTTGCAAAATGGGACATCAAATCTTGACTTTGTTTACCTTTAGCAGGTAAATATACATACACTGTATGTCAGTTCGAACATATAAGAAACATAAAACAATTATGGAAAAGTCATAATAAAAAACAGCCCTCATTTCCCATAACAATTTTGTATTTTGGAAAATGGATATATACGATTACAATACAAAAGGTGATTCTTGCTTTAGCATGCAAAGTTATGAAAGAGTTCACAAACAAGACAGCTTTTTGAGTGGGTGATAGCAGCAAAAAAGTCCTGTTCAAAGGGGAATCTTGAAATGTTGTGAAGAAGACATTGCATTAAGGTTCTCAGAAGCTGGATTGTTTGTCACAGTCTTTTCGGTAAGAAAGGATTAATATCTGTGAAATCACTAAAACAAAATCACTATGGTGTATGCTATAACATCAGGGAAGCTGTCAATTATTTTTAGATCCTTGTTCCAGAGAGGTAACAGTTTTTTAGAAACACATTCAGAACATGCCATGGTTATTCTGGAGATTTGTTGAGAAGGTCAGTTGTCGGCTAAATCATGGGGTTTAAATTGTTTGTTTGATAGGGGTTTAACATTGTACTCAAGGGTAGTTCACTTATATGGTGGTGATGGAGTTTAAAAGCTGAGCTCTAAAAGCTAGAGAAAAAAGATTCCTATCCAATATTTTCTCATTGTTATCCCACTTTCAAGTTTGACATTTTGTTTAAAACCTTGCAAAATTAAGGACTAGATTTCCCTGAATTTCAAAAGTGTGAAGTTATTGTTATACTAACCTGGCATACTGTGGCCCGACTGTCCCCTCATCGTATGAACTACTAGCTGTTATGGAGTTGTCAGGAAGCGCCCCGGATTGCATTCCTAAAGCCGTTCGACATTGTGCTGCAAAAGAGAATTAAAAACAACATAAATACATTTTCAGATTATAAACATATAATGTAACTCTATGTACTCTTTAAACAGAATGATTTCAGTTTATAACTTCTAAGAACACTTTGTTCAAAAGTTGATAATGGGTAATCACCGGTCCTATTACATTCTTAAATGTCAAGCAATTATAGACAAAATTGTCAACTTCAAAATATTTGTGGTATTCAGAGATTTAAAGAAGTAGTTTTAGTGACTATAGAACGCCCTAATTAATCCAAGACTCCATGTTAGACCATAAGAATGCAACATTTCTTTTTTATACTTAAAAAAAAACACTTCAAAATTGATCAAAATTCAATTGTAATTGTATCAGAGCTTTTATCTCAAATATTTCATGACTTTTCAGGACGTATTGAGGTATGCCACATTTGAGTGCAGTCCTGTCAAATTGTGATTTAAACATTGCAGACATGGTGTCCATCATGTACCAATACATCAAGGGGTGTTTTAACAGGGCAAATGTGTTACCAAGAGTGAACCCTGAGTATGAATGAACAGCAGTTAAGCAAACAACCAATGTGAAAGTGTATGTTGCCGGCGAAAACAAATACAGTTTTCTACCAAAGAGGATGAGAGACAATTTATTGAGCTGTCAACCTTGTATAAGCTTCAAGGATGAGCAAAGTCCATTATAGTTGACATCCAATATGTACTGTATATAAACCCAACCAAAATAAATATACATTTCCACTCCTATGTCAAAGATAAAATGTAAGCTAATAATATATGGCTGGGGTTAGTGATATAACAGTTTGTAGGAACAAACATTAGCATTGCTGTCTATCAACCCCTGCTAATCAAACAGACTCGTCAACAGTGCTTATTTTCCTGATAAACACAGTAAATGGCCATCAAAGTCAAGGAGCACAGCGGCCATTATAAATTTCTGTTTCCGTGGCAACCATCCAAGTGCAACAGGGAATGTAAGTAACACCAGAATAAGTCTTCCATGGGAATACCACTGCTTTAAAAAGCCTGTTTTTTGTTGATAGATAATATTTTCTTTACAGCTGATAAAATGCTGCCATCATTTGCTTGACAGCGTTGTCTTCTTTGTCGGCCATATTGTTGCCAGGTGTATCAATGGGTGTATATTATGATGTTTAAAGGCCAGAAAACGGTTCCAAAAATAAGAGGTGAGACTGGGGAAAGCAAGTACATCAGGTATAATAATAAGTCAGGATGTTAGAAAAGAATTGGAATAGCCCCTTGCTAAAAAGATAGGAAAAACTCAATAACTTTGAATCCAACAATTCCTAAGGGTAAATTAATAAAGTATAGCAAACACAAACAATATGCTATAAAATCAAAATTGTCTGATGGCTGCATGTTTTTTTTCATTTGATATTGCTTTTCGAATCAGATTCTCTCATCTATTTTGATAAATAACTTGTATCAAACAAATTATGTTAGCTATATTATTACTGAAAAAGTGTCTCAAATTTTAGTAAACATTTTAAATGTAGTAAATTTGTCAAAAATATTTATTTTATATGCACATCTATTTATTTTATATGCACATATGCACATCTTCAAATCTTTAGAAAAAAAAACCAATTGCTTTTTTTGTAAAGCAATGTATTTATTTCCCATTAGAAATAGTATAGGCAACACTGGCCATCACAATTATTCATTCATATCAATATGCACAAGTTTATGTATGGGTAAACCTTTAAAAACATGTAACCCTATTTAACCAGAAATTTATCCACTATCCTATAGCAGTAACATAGGTCAATCATTGAGTATTATACCCAGAGGGCAGACAATATAATCTTGATGGATATTAATCTCCAGTTATCTGGGATCTTCCTGCTCTGACTGTCAAGTACAGCATAAATTCTATAGTGTGCTGATGTATGGATGGAGCCAGCCCATGACAAGTGATTAAGCATCCAAAATGGCCGCTCCCACTATATCATGGCCTGGTATCGAAGGATCTCAAAGGTCAGGTAATTCGGTGATAAATGGTGACAGTAAGAATCAGATGTAGATATCTTAGACTAGGGCTTCTGCTGAGTGAAATACTCCCTAAAACATGTGGATTTTACCCAAACACTTATTCTGAAAGTCAAAGCTAGGATGTGCAGTTATCACAGCTGTTGACAAGGCAGAAAATAAATCAATATTTTTGTGGCAATTCAATTATGTTGTCACAGCAGAAATGTTGCCATTCTATTATGCCATATATGTTTATATTTTTAATCCATGTCTTAACGAAAATGGTTCTCTTAAAATATGCCGTATCTTTTGTTTATAATTCCATGTCTTAACAAAAAATTTTCTTTTCAAATATACTGTATCTTTTGTTTATAATTCCATGTCTTAACAAAAATGGTTCTTTTAAAATATGCCATATATTTTGCTCAATTCCAGGTCTTTGGTTTAATAACATATTACACATTATTGTATAACCTTTACTTTTGATACTATTTTCTGATAAAACTTGAAATGCAATAATTAACAGGTTCCCTTTACATTAATGCTCATACTTGTAACTATTGGGTTGATTTGGGTTTAAAGCCCTATTTAAGGTGATTAATGTATTGCTTTAAAATTATTCAACTTAGTTGAATTTATCTAACTGATTAATTTCAAATTGCTTTAAAATAAAAGCTTATCAAGCTGAGTGAACTCCTATCTGGCCGATTTATTTCCCACCAAAAAAGCCAGATTAGTTAAGAACCATGTGGGACAGATATACAGGTGTCAGATGCTAAAAAATAGACACTATCTATCCTCCGTGGTAACCTTTCAACATGTCCGCCCAGTTGATAGAATCCCATTGAACTATTATTTACTTAACATAATGGTTGTGATAAATATTAGATAGGAAAGAGTTTCATTTGAATCAATATCTATTTTGATTTCTTTGAATTCTAGAATAGCACAACTTTTAAATATAGGCACATTTTTTGTTCTTCTTTTTGATCCAGATGCTACGGCAGTTTATTTTTATCTGTCTTGATTTGCTCAATGGAGAATTTGCAATAAATATTAGATAGGCTTGAGCTTATTTTTGGAGCAGACTGATATTTTAAGATGCTGTAATGTTATTTTAGAAGGCTGTGATGTCACATAGAGATCCTCTAATCAGTGTAGTCTTATATCAAAATCATTATAAAAGGTATATTTAACAGGCTATTTCAGAGCAGTGAGATATTCTGTTAGAGATCTCCAGATCTAAAAATATTATTTGTTTGTTTGATTCGGGTTTAACGTTGTATTCAAGGGTATTTCCCTTATATGATGACGGATTGTCCACTTCACACTGTTCCTTGCCTAATTATGATGGAAAACTGGGAATAAACCTTGTAAAAGAAAAACATGCGATTGATTAATTTTTTTGTTTCGTGTTGAACCATTTTTTTGTTGTTGCTTTCACTAAATAAATAAACAAGATAGATAAACAGGTTCCAGGCAACCATAATTGTTTCAAATTGACTTATATTTTTTCTTTTTTAAATTAAGTATTTCTTATTTATTTGAGTTTGGTTTTATTCAAATGATTAATAGAAACTTATTCAAAACTATTGAAAGCCTGGTAGACGAGAAATTCCTGTGGTTTGCAAAGCTTAAAGAATAAACGGAGCTAATCTCTTGTTGTATTCTTTTCTTGTGATTGTCCAGTCTTTCCTTCGTTAGTTTCCATTGACGTCAGGGATGGTATCATTTATTGATATTTTATCTAAATTTAGAGAAAGAAACATTTGCACGCCTACACATGTTATCGAAAATATACGTTTTGTATATTGGATTAATATTATCAATTGGAAGAATACCTATTTTTAACAAGCAAAACAACAGCAAAATAAATTTTGGCATTCAGAGAAACAACAGCCTATTATTTTCTTCCGCGTTATAAACTGGTTTTAATAGGTCCACTACTACTATAATCAATGCATACCAGTGATATTCGGAGTAGTTCTAAACAGAGCTTGCCTCAGGAGATTATCTTGTACATTATTAAACAGCCAGCCTGATATGAACCTGTATAGCAGCATATATGGGGCTTAAAATGCCCAGTATGGTAGTGAATATAAAGTGTAAATCCCCATCAAACGAAAAAAAAAAATTCATTCTGATTTTACTCATGTACTAAATATTGATAGTAACTCTATTTTATGATGGATTAAAAATTAAATCATTTAATAAAATATGCTTTCAAAATAGAGTAAAAACCATAGACCATTTCATAAAAAAAAAAATACAGTATGTAAAATATGGTGGTTTTATAAAACAAATGAAAATGACAAATATATCCCAAACTTGAAAGCTACTTGTACATGTATGTATTCAGTGGTCTGTGTTTAACATAAACATTTGACACTGTGTCTTAATTTTAATCCACATGTTAGTTTTCTGCAATTCTTCTATGACCGACAGCTTCAAATAAACCAGAAGTAGTAGTGCAGAAAAGTTGTTTTATCTCATAAAATGTTAACAATCTGGTTTAGCATGGGATCAAAAAGGAGTTTTACCAATATTTTAAGTTAATCTGTTTAAAGATACAAACATTATCATTAAAAACAAGTCTGATAAGTTCATATGATATGTATGTCTGGGTTCTTTTCCTTTTGATCTATTTCCCATTGCTTTAACATTTATCCATCATTTTAATTTTATTTAATTTCCGAGGTTTGAGAATATATATATATAGGGAAAAAAAAATCAGAGAAAACCATTGATAATTAAGCCATTTGTCAGTTTCCTCCTTTTCTATCCAACCCATTGTGTATAGTTTATTTGAATTCCGATTGTTTTATTGAGGTTTATTAAGATTATACTCAAGGGTATCACACTTGACAGATTGTCCTTTTCACACTGGTCCTTGCTTAATTACGTGGAAAACTTGGATGAAAAAAAAGAACACCCTCATGTTTGCCAGAGCCTATTTTTTAATTTAGAGGATTTTATTATTACAAGACAGTGTGCATTCTCTCAGGATCAAAATATATATTTTTTTTGACACAGAATACAAAAATAATCTTCCTATGTCGAAAATTACCTTCAATTGTGTAAGATGGCATAAACTAAGGATAACCACCCCTTCAGTTACTACTTTTGTTAGAAAATCACAATATTGATGGATTTACAAGAGGAATTGTTTGCAACTTTTCTTAGAAAATCCCCATACTGGTTGATCTACAACATGTATTCAGGATTTGTTTGTTTGTTTGTTTGATTGGTGTTTAACGTCGTACTCAAGCGTATTTCACTTATATGACGATGGACACAAATACACAACATAATAAACAAATCTGCTGCTCGTTACCCTTTAGCTCTGAGAACACCAGGGCAACAGAAAGCAACCTCTTTTCTCGCCTCTTACGATCGACCGAGGAA
>JARFOD010161294.1:0-11983 GCA_031763545.1 Mopalia muscosa | reverse complement strand
AAAGTTAAATTTTATGTTGGGTGGGTGTTCACGGTGCATGGTAATACACAGTGTGTAAAGTTAACTTTTATGTTTGGTGGGTGTTCACGGTGCATGGTAATACACAGTGTTAAGTTTACTTTTATTTTTGGTGGATGTTCACGGTGCATGGCAATGCACAGTGTTAAGTTAACTTTTATATAGGGTGGGTGTTCACGGTGCAAGGTAATACACAGTGTAAAGTTAAATTTTATGTTGGGTGGGTGTTCACGGTGCATGGTAATACACAGTGTAAAGTTAAATTTTATGTTTGGTGGGTGCTCACGGTGCATGGTAATACACAGTGTTAAGTTATCTTTTATGTTGGGTGAGTGTTCAGTTAATTCGCGTGGACCTCGTCTTTCGAATTCATGGAAAATTTAGCAAATAAAAATATGGCCTTTGTCCAACCAAAATAATATATCAATACGTTAGTTTATGTTTTGGTGGTCATCAGATTACTTTGGGGGTATAGTATGGAGCTATTTTTATAGTTCCATTGTTATAGAAGGCGGTTCTGTATGATGCTATGCGAGGTTTGCTAAATTAGTCATGATTATAGCCAAAATTCAGTTTCTAAGGCATCACGCAAGGATGTGTGATACGGAGTAGTCTAATTATATTCTTATCCTGGTTTTATCATAAATATTTTATCATAAATATACTCTATCTAAAGCGCACAGAATAAGTTCCAGCAGACAAAGAGTATGCTTTCATTGGGCAAATAAACATAAATATGATTCTCAGCTATATAACACACTAATAGAAGCTAGGAAAAGGGAGACTACTCTGCAAATCGCCGTTTGATGACATTGTAGTTGCCGGTTTCTAGTGTTAAAATATCGTGTTAGCGGCAGTTTATCACAAAACGTCCATATAAGGGTAATTAATCTATGGTATATCGACATATTGTCATGAATTATAAATCTTTTCTTAATTTTAGCTCTAGAATAACGTATCCAGATCAGGTATTTTCTTGATTCGGTTTGGAAATGATCTGTGTACATTTTTAGATATTCTCTATTATTCTATAGTGTTCTGCGTTGTTCAAGTTTACTTCCTCTACAGAGGAATCTATCTTTGGGATGTGGTCGTTTATTGTGGTGATTCGGTGAAATGTTGAACTGTGTCACCTTCTCATATACGAGCATAATAAAGAAGGCGGAATTAACATTATACATCAGACCATTGTCGAAGTGATGAACACAAAGATCGGGCTCAGGATACTCGCATTTGTTTACATGTTGAAAAATCTCACTGTTTAAATTTGTGTAATATATCTTCATTTTTACAGGGAAACATTTTTACAAACTTTTGTCTATAATCATGACATTGACTTGTCTCTGAATTTTTCTTAATCATGTTATGAAAACAAGACAGGTCTACTTCTCAAGCGCCGTTTTTATTCCCGATAAAGGGACATTTTTTGTAGAAACACAGCATGTTTGTCTATCCGCCACCCCCACACAATATATCTTCATGTACTAAATTGTCAAAATTATGTTGTAAATTATGTTGATAAATTTAATACTAAAAGATAAGTTTTCCAATTCAAATATTTATACCGAGTCATCATTGTTAGAAATGCCAGAATCTCAACTTCATGAATTTGTAATAATAATATTGAAAAACAACACATATATTAAGAAAGAGGAGGAATTTGAGATTCTTAATATAATTTTATATTATGGTTTATTTGATTTTATAATCAAATTAATAAACAAGAACGGTAAATATTTTTTTACAAATGGACCTCTGTTCATAACTCTTATTTTCCTCAGAAGGTTGGAGATTTTTCTTCAAAATCTTTGTAGTCAAGTATTTAAATAAAAACTCGTCATAGGGTTTTCTAAATTCAAATTAGTTTTTAATTAATAAAAATATATTTAAAAAAAATAAAAATCCGTTTAATAAACGAAAAAAGGTCGAATAGAATTTTGTCGATTGCATTTATTTTTTCAATATATAATTTTAATAAAATGTGTTTAAATGGCAGTTTTAACTTTTAATTTTTGTGACGTCGGCAACATTGATTGGGTTCATGCCTTTATTAATAGCAGTAGGAGTCCAACTGGGGGCGAGTAGCTGAAGTGATCACTGTTAGCCTATATCGAAATCGTTTACGACCAGTTTCTTTTCTTATTGTTTATTACTTTTGGGTATGTACGTATTGGAGATTTAAAAGTATAATTGTGAGGTGAACAATTTCCATCAATATAAATATCAACCTCGTCGATATGCGGCGGAAGAAATCTTTTTCAGAGCGTGGACGACTTTACAGAAATATATTTTGGGGGTAAGAAAATAATTCACGACGTGGGGAAACATAACTTACTGATATAACGATATTTATTTAGTGTGGCTGTCGCTATTATTGTAAAAAACGGTGACACTCATTAGACAGTCTTAAGGTAATTCTTTAAAGTATATTGTCGTCGTTAGGAACTCGGTTTGGGAAAACGTTTGTTATCTAGCTCTAAATACACACCAAACGACCATGCAACTGATCTGTTGACCTGTTGTTAAAGCCAGACGGTAGTCAGCCCAGGTAAGATAATCCCATTAATCCATTCTGCCTGTTGATACACATAATCTTTGAGACAGCAGGCATTTTACAATTTAAATCAAATAAAAACATTCAAAAATACTTAACTTTTTGTCAAACTTTTGGCATTATCAAGATTATCAAAATAAGATTCTCGAAAGGTAAAAAAAGAAAAAGTCCAAATTTGACCCCTGACTAGCGATTGACACGAATCGAAGTTAAAGAAAATAACAAAATGCCACCTTTAACATGCTCAAAATCAGTTTACTGTATTTAAAGTATTTGTGTCAACCAAATGGATTTGTTTAATCTTAGAATCCTATGATAGTACGGATAATAATAAAATTACATCGTCATCACATGGCAATCCACCAACGTCAATAGTAGCAGTGTATAATTGCAAAATAGATACGTAGATAACAAGAGACTTTGAGGTTTTAATGAATTCATTAAATATACAAAATATCTGAGAAACAATGTTGTTTGTCAAAGATTTAATAATAAAGTCATTTATTTTACATATGTTACATCATATATATGTGGAAAAGAATTTCATATATGTGGCAAAGAATGTCGCATATATAAGAACTCAACATATGTATAATATAGATAAAGTGATAAAAGGGCTTGTCATAGCCCGGCCTGTCTTATCCCCGACCCTCTCCCTAGATATATATACCTGCATGTGCTTATTTGTCAAATTCAATAATTAAAAGTGCTGATTTCTAATTCAAATATGCGCTCTGAACGGCAGTTTGTTTGAAGAGTAACAATGATGTCTTTACTTAGCACTGAGGAAGATTCATTTCCCAGCATTATGAAAACACTTCACATCTTGGTTGTGCATGCTAGTTGGAATACACCTCCGTCATACAGGTGAAATACCGTTAAACACGACGTAAAACACCAATCAACCAATCAATCCAGTTCATATATATATTGAATAAATGAAAAGAGAAAAATTAGTTATAGGCCAGCACACTATCGCCTGGGCTGCAGAGGCTCATATAGTGAGTTTAGCAAATTTTTCTCTCTTTAATTATTCAAAATAAATATTGAGTCTTATTTGTTTAAAAGGCCATTGTCTCAACTTATGAATTTGACACAATAATTTCAAAAACCACTAAAATCTTGAGTTTTTGTTGGTTTAAGTATCCATAAACGATGGTAGCATTTGGCAGCTGTGTATGATAGCTGGGTGATTCTGAGTAACTAACGTGGAGACATGGAGGCTGCCATTAATTTATACATGTAGCTCAAATTCTTTAACATCAATGGAAGTAGAAGGAAAAAACAAACACTCATCTTTGACATGCTTAAAATCAATTTACTGTATTTAATTACAAAATACCGTTTTTTACCCACATTTCAAAATGGTGGAAGAAACTTTCATTCTTTAATTTATGTTTATTATATAAACGTTCCTATTGTTTTGACATAAACCTTCCAGTTTAAGTTTTTATAAGCAATGGAATAAAGAATTTAAAGAAAATAGAATAATTTTACCATTAGCAAAATCTTGATTTATTTTGTGTAATGTACAATAAGAGGCGAAAATGTTGATTTATTGCGCTTTGTACTCGTAAACAATGAAATCGAGATGTTAACATAATGGGTTTTTCCTAACAAGCCTATTTTTATACAGTTAGTTTTTACATAAGTAAATAAATCAACATGTGGGCGAGTTTGTGATTTATTGTTCCAGTTAACTGCAGAATGAGAATCCATTGAATATAAATATAATTCTGTCTATAGACGCGAAACATAGCTTTGTTACATTAAAAATTAACTACTTGTCCCTTTGATGTTTTAATGATATTCATATCAGGTTTAACGCGAATTTATTTTCTGTGTTTTAATTCTGATATCGAAATTGTGCTAAAATATGTTATGTTATTATAAACTGCATGGGGCAATGTTACAAATATTTATATCTTATAACATGTATGGACAATTCATAGTAATCCGGGGGAAATTTGTTATTGATTTCCGAATGGTGCAAATTTTACTTATGGTTCTATTGTTTAAATATGAGAGAGGTTTAGGGTTGACGACTTATCGAATTAACACGGTCGTGTTGCAAGTAGTATCATCATTAAATCAGCCTATAAAACTTTATTATTTGTCTTTATTGCACTGACAGGTACGCGGGTTTGTATTTTTGACACGTCTATCTGTTTAATAAATGTCTTGGAGATAGAAATTTATTGTTTAGAGTCAGCATTCTGACACTTCATTAATCAACATAGAACGTTTGAATACTGTTCCAGTAAAGGATAGAGTATGAGTAGTGAATAATTAACGCGCGTAATATAATTCTTTGTTAGATATATTAGACCGAAAAAATATGAGCTAACACATTTCTAAACATTCCACTGTTTTTGGATGAGATTAATCTGAAACCATAGGTCTAATCATCAATCATGTTATGTGTTCTAATAAAGTTCTATTACTGTCGACACGAACAATTCAATTCGAGGAAAACTTATTTCATTTAAAATAAAAAGAAAGCCTTGTTTTTCTTAATTTAAATATCGGTGTGAACTAGTGCACGTCCCGGTAAACTATGTCTGCATTTGTGGCTTTTGAGGGAATTATTCTCAGGCTATCTTTTGATGGAATCTTGTAGATGTTCTGAATATTAAAAACGTGTAACTCATTATTTTGAGTTTTCCAAAATTAACTTATTTTCCAAAATGAAAAATCAAGAGTACCTAATATGTAATAAAATTATATAACAATAACGAAGTTATGGCAGCCAATAAGGTTTTATCGGAAAACATTTTTACTATAACATACACTTTCCAATCTCAAGAGTGCTCTTTGTTATTAATTTAATACAATAGTACACGTTATAAAACAAGCTAAGTGCTACCCTGCGCTCATTCTGAACTCAATATGTCGGCACTTTATTTTGTTAGCATCGTTCTCCTGGTGAAAATAAAGCTCAGAAATATTACTCTTGTACTTTTATTAAACTTATCAGCGAAAAGCAAGCAGTTTGTACACGTTATAAGTTTAATATTATAACATTACTCGAATGACGTTTTTTATTGTTATTTTGTTTGTTTTATTGCGGTTTAACGCCTGACAATGTCATTTCACTCACATGACGGCGTACCAAGCATTCCAATTGGTGAAAAAACAACCATTCCTCGATGCCACTGATAACAAGCAAAGACAATACATGACAAATACAGAACAATCACGTGATCTAATATAAACACGAAACAAAGAGATTGCTATGAGAAGCTCTCTCCAAACCCATCACTGTTGTAACGAAGCGTATTTATCCACAATTCTTCCGACAGAACGCCACCTTGACATGGTCCTGGTGGACGACAGAACTGATAAGTGGCTTAGTTTATGACTACTCGTGTTAATGTTGACCTAATATTAAGGGACATCGTGTGCCTGTGATTAGCAAAATCGAACAGTAGAAGTTACGATATGAAGTAGCGAAGTCGCCAATAAGCAAAGTTTCTTTGCGAAGAATTGAAGATACGATACAATCCTGCAAAGAAATGAAGTTTTAAGTAAATTTGCTAAAAAAGCGAAGTTGCTTTTTTTTCTACAATTTTTTTTTCAAGGAGATTTCAATGTCGTCAAACATTTTGGCTTGCTTTTGTTCGATAGTTCAAATGTGTTAGAGTTTGCATTGTCATAATATTCAAATTGAAAATAAGAAAGGCTTTTATATTCCGCATATAAGCAAGTCGATTAGATTTTTTTTAATCTCCGAATCCAGAGAAGATATACAAAGATAGCAGTCTGCCTCTTGGTATAGAAGCCGGATGCGGCCAGTCATGCTTTCGTACATTTCCCTTTCAACACAATTATAATGCAAAGGTCGAAAACACAAAACTGCGAGGTGAAACTACGAAAACACAGGAGTAGTGGGCAAAACTCCAAGCCTGCGAATTGTTTTCACTTCAAATGGTCAAATGGACCAATTTTGTATTATTATGATAGGTAATGAAACGTATTAGAGAATCTAGCGCAATTTTGTAAAGGCCCCAATCACCTCATAAACAATTATACTGTTGACGGAAATAAAGATCACCAATTTCTATTATTTCAAAGTATTTCGATATTTTGGAAAACAAGGCGACGAAGAAGGCTCCAAACATCCTTACTCCCTTTTATGTATTTAATATATATATATATAGATATATATTTGGAACCGTTGGGTGACACGTCGAATGAAGATCAGTGTCCGACTCGCGAAACACCGAATGGTTCGGTAGTACGTCGAATGAAGATCTGTAGTCCGACTCGCTAAACACTGAAGCACGGTCGCAGACCGATTTATTTATGAAGGATAACATATTTAATATAGCAAATAAATGTTTTACATAACTTACATTTTTAAAATGCTTTATTTATCTCTATAACGAATTGTTCAATTTGTTCCTTTCAGTTCCTTTGACTTCTTTTCCTACGAATGTTCGGTATTGTTGGGATCTATGATTCAGTAAAATCTATGTAATTGAAAATTCTAAGCACTTCTTGCCATAGGTTGTAGCTGCAATTCCACGAGATGCATCAGTGAATCAACCTTCAGAATAAGTTGCCTGCGTCCTCGGGTACTCGAATGTTATCTAATTCAATGTTACACGGTTATAGAGATGCACTGTACATGTTTATGTTTAGGCATAGAGGAGGACTTAAAATAGACTTCATGGTGAACACTGAGATCACATAGCCAATAACAGTCAAGCAAATTTATAAAAAGCAATGTTTCACTGTTGTCTGGGCATATTTATTAGGCTTCAACAAGGTTAAAGGGTGTCCGCATCATCGTCACACCAATATACCCAAGATGGAGTAAGTATTAAACTAATTTATAAACATCACATCAATGTCAGACTCACAGATTAATCAGTATAACTTGCAATAATCACATTTTTTCATTTGTTAAAAAGATTTTTAGAAAACATTTTGTAGTATAAATTAAAACGAATTCAAAAGACACCATTTTGTATCTGGGGTGCTAGTATTATGTGTATCTTACCACCAAGGTAAAGGACCCGCAATGGCCTCAGCTGAGGCTGAAAAATATTTGTTATTTTTTGTGAAAGAAGTATTGAACACATTTTGGTATTTTAGTTTCATTTCTTTTTTGTATTTGATATACTCTATTTTATTTGCTGTTTTATTTGACGAATTTGCTGAAATGAAAAATTTAAAAAGCTAAATACTCCGCATGACTTTCCTTTGATCAGTGAGATTTTAAAAAAATATATTTTCTACGAAAAAGTTTCAAAATTGAAAACCTTGTGGCTGGTAAAATAAACAATTGGAGTGGTTCCTGACTCATACAAACCGTGTTCATTTTATACCGGAAAGTGAAATTGATGTTTGGACAATTAGACAGGTCCCTGACGAATCCAAACCGTGTTCATTTTCTACAGAAATTATCCTGACCATTTGCTAACTGGATGAAAAAAAGTTTCCGTATGTTCACAATCTGAGGGACTTCAACCCGAGTGAACGGTTCATCACACCGCTGTTAATTGAAGTGCAGAATGCAGATAATCTGATATGTATTTTTATAGAATAATATAAATAAATGTAATTTCAGTTAAAAACAGAAACTACATGATTTATGAAATTTCAGTCATCGGTACTTGAAAACGATCTCTGGAATGAGATAGAAACGTAGTATCCAGTAGATTAAGAAGTTGTTATCCATACTAAAGTCTGTCCGTGTTTTATGTAATTCCGATTTCTAAATGCCACTTAAAGAATCAATTTTTTATATGATATATATATTTTAAATAAATGAAAAGAGAAAAATGTGGTGGCTTCGAACCCGGGACCTTTGGGTTATACATGTAAAAGAATATGGTGTGATACTCCAATGATATGATGATCCGTATATGGTTACATTTCAGTCACTATTAGTAATTCACTGAGAGAAACTCATTGTGACACAATTTAGAGATACCACTTAACTGATTTGACTGCTGACGCTACTACACAATTCAAGCGCTTTATGTGTTTAAGGAATCGTACGACAAGTTTCATTATCTGTACACAGAGCCGTGGTCATAAGCACAGAAAATGTATTCAGTCCAATCAAACTGAATGGTGTTAGACATGTACCATTCGACACTACACAGTTGTAACTATGTTTGTGTCAACCTAAACTATAGTACGCACGCATTGTCTTTGTCAAATCCAATTGGGTCGAGAAATGACTTAAGTAATGACTCATGCGATATATATTGTTTTAGTGTATTGAAGGCGAGACAAGAAAAGTCTAGGAGGGCCTCAAAGCGTCGAAGAGGAAACGAAAACTACGAAATATACCAGTTAGCAACTCTGTTACCTCTTCCACTAACCTTGACAAGTCAACTGGATAAAGATGCCATTATTCGGCTGACCATCTGCTATCTCAGGTTAAGGAAGCTTTTGAATGACACTGACTGTATCAGAGGGCGGCGTGGAAATACAGGTAAACTTCTAGATATCTACATTGTATGCAATTGTCGTTTATTTCCGTAATCTGTAATTCCGAGTTATACTCTTTAAAACTAAGTAAAAAAGGGCTAAATCAAAATATTAAACTATTAAGTATACCACTTATTATTATGTACTGGTTTATTGGGTCAAACTATTCAGTGGATCAATCAGATTATAACTATACTTATCCTACACCCGTCTTTTACTCCGGTGTTCAAAGATTATGACAGGCACACGAATTGTCGAGTCACCATTCTAATTAGGAAAAATACCAAATACCAAGGCTCGCCGAACATTGCCTCAAGTGACTGTCCCAATTCCTACCAAGAATACAGTATACTATCACCAATCAATCAAATATCGGTAAACGCCATCGACATATCAGCAATAAAATGGACATCGACGTCCAAATTTAACATGAACACTATAAAAGCGTGTTTTTCTTTTCGTGGAAACATGTGAGGGCCAGATTCACTTTTAACATAGCAATACAATAAAATGAATTATATAGTGTCGAGATATATAGCCTATACTAGTGAAAAACAATTCATGTGAAACACTAGGTCCTACAAATCGGAAATGAATGTTTTGAAGATATTTTCCAACGAGTTCCTTGATTTTTATCATGTTTGGCGTGAAGCCGGGAACACCATTTACGGAAACAAATAATCACTAATCAGAACGAATATCGATAGTTCATTGATCAATATCGGAAAATCATTTATCTATAATTTAATAAATAAAGGATTGATATACATGAATATTCAATAGATATCGTTTATTTTCAAGATATATATAGATAATTCTCTAGATATCGAGTTTTTTCTCTAGATATCGATAATTTTCTAGATATAGATTATTATCTAGATATCGATAATTCTCCAGATAAAGATAATTCTCTAGATATCGGTAATTCTCTAGCTATCGATTATTCTAGATAAAGATACTGCATTTATCACAAAAGAGTTTTTTTTTATCACGAGTTTTATATGATCAATAAATTTCGGATAGATTTATGACATGATATGCCTGTTGAAAACTGTTTGTTTTCAATGATTTGTAAATGAAAGCGATGGATAACAGGCACTTTTTGGCCAAGAACTGTCCATAATAAAAGAGTAAAATTGTCCGTTTGTGAGATCGAGAGCAAATTTGAGGGGCAAGAGGTAAACATCAATATAGTTAGAGCTATTAATCACAAAATGTAGGTTATAAAAAGAGTCAATATGAAATCATCAATATTGTGTGCAGAAAACTTTGGGAATCTATAAAGTTGTTTTATCTACAGTTATTATTTCGAATGATTTATAAGTATTTTAAGATGTGTAAAGATTGTAACTTTACTTTTCAAAAACTCGACTATTACTGCAAAATGCGACTATAAATGTGTTCTTTCACTAAAAAGGAGAATGGCAGAAATACAAATATAATAATTATTTAATGTGCAGTAAATAACAATTGTTTACTCAGTAAAAATAAAAAAAATAATAAATTAAAAGGACGCATAAAATATATTGTTTTTAAGCTATTATTTGTTTGTTTTTTTTGCCACCTTTAAATAAAATTAAACAATCATTACAATGAAACAAAGGACCTCCAAAACACTTTTAAAGCTTACTGAAAGTGACAAAAATTAACTGGAATAGAGTTGTGGAGGACACGATTTATCTGAAAATTGTGTACAGTTGAAATGTTATACTGGGCTGCAGATTTCTAATTTACCAAACCAGGCGAGGATTTTTATTTTACAAATTAATAACATCAATCGTAGAATCAAAAGAAAAAAGTATTTAAGTTTTGGTGCAGATTGCTATTGTTATAATTTCAGGGCGAGTTTTTCCATTCACTTTTGTTGAATACTAGTGTCGGTTAGATGCAAAAATGAGTCGTGTTAAATTACATGTCATAAAGATACTAATGTGTAGATTATCTAAAAGAGCCCCGTTTGAAAAACTTTGATGTCACTATGATAGGTCTTACAAATAAAGGCTTTGAGCTCTATTTGATAATGTCCTTATACTAACTGATAGCTATAATTGATAATCATATAGTGGATTAAGATGAGCTTCAACAGCACTGTTGGCTTGATGGACCAATCATAATAAAAGAACAGACGTGAGCTGTGGTAGGCTTGACTGAAGGACCGATGAAAATAGTTGAAGACGATTACTGGGACAGGCAATAGATCAAAGAACCGATGAAAATTATGGAATAAACGAGAACAACGGCAGACAGGATTGCCGGACCGATGACAAAAATTTGACAGACGTAGCAAATGAATAGACGTGACCTGTGACTGATTAAATTGACGGACCGATGAATGTAAATTTGACTCGATTTGAGACAGACACGATTGAAGGACAGGTTAAAATATATAGAATAAACCTGAACTGTTACGCACAGGCTGCATGGATTGATGGATTTTATAATAATTTAATAGACGCCAACTGTAGCAGGATGGATTGATGGACTTTATAATAATTTAATAGACGCCAACTGTAGCAGGATGGATTGATGGACTTTATGATAAATCTATAGACGTTAGCTGTGGGATGAACAGGATGGATTGATGGACTTTATAATAAATCTATAGACATGAACTGTGAGATGAACAGGATGGATTGACGGACCTTATAATAAATCTATAGACGTGAACTGTGGGATGAACAGGATGGATTGATGGACTTTATAATAAATCTATAGACGTGAACTGTGGGATGAACAGGATGGATTGATGGACTTTATAATAAATTTATAGACGTGAACTGTGGGATGAACAGGATGGATTGATGGACTTTATAATACATCTATAGACATGAACTGTGGGATGAACAGGATGGATTGACAGACTTTATAATAAATCTATAGACGTTAGCTGTGGGATGAACAGGATGGATTGATGGACTTTATAATAAATCTATAGACGTGAACTGTGGGATGAACAGGATGGAT
>JARFOD010161283.1:0-11985 GCA_031763545.1 Mopalia muscosa | reverse complement strand
TCAAGTTTATCAGAAAGTTTCCCTTCTCCCTTAAATAAATCACTAAAGTCTCTTTCTATTTTGTTCCAGGTCAAATTTGCATCGATCGTCGTATTAACCTTGATATCGTAGATGTGATCGGTGGAGTAATCAATTTGCGATTTCTCGAGAATATTATCAGTATTCACCGTCACAAGTTCCATTTTCTGAATCACATTAGACCCTAGAATTGGCTTCACGTCTCCATCCACCACTAGAAATTCAATGCTATATTTCTTTTCTGTTTTAGGATTTCTTAGGCTCAGCCTACGCTTACCAGCTGGTTTTGTTTTAGTTTTGTTGTACATCAACAATGTTGAGTTTGTTGGCTCTAGTTGCTTAAGTTCATAGTCATCAAACACATCACAGTAGATATTTCGTGGTAATACATTCACAGTTGATCCACTGTCTAGCTGAAACTCAACAAAGTTCTCATTCACTTTCATCAAAGCCTGAATTTTCTTTTTGCCCGTACAGTCTACCATACCGTTGACAGGCTCAATCGTTAGTACAAATTCATCATCAGTTGAAGAATCGTCGTTATCTTTAAGTACATATACTTTACCTGGCGATTTTGTTGTTCTTCCCATGTTGTTGATTTTTGGACACAAACTTGTTGTGATTTTTTACGCCACAATTTTCACATGTTTTGCCCCAAGCTGGACACAATTTTTTTCCAGATATGTTTTTGCCCTCAAAATTTACAGTCAAGCCGTTTTCTTTTTACTCGTTTTGGTCTAGCGCCTTTTTGTTTGTAGTTTTGGGTTTTACTTACTAACTGTACTTCTTCGAGTATCATATCTTTGACTTGCTGACTCGTTGTTTCACTAGCACGACAAATGTGTATGCATTTCTTTAATGTCAAGTCTGCTCTATGAAGTAATTTTCGTCTTGTGTTGTTGTCGTCAATTCCAATCCAAATCCTATCTCGAATGAAATCATCTTCGAGTGCGCCGTAATTACATGTTTTTGCAAGCGTACGCAAGGCTGCTGCATAGCTACCAATAGTTGCAGATTGCTTTTGGTTTCTTTTATTAAAACAGTATGTTTCATTGGTCTGTCTCAACCAAAATGTTTCAAATTTATCGATGACAACATTGACGTCATCCGAATCTTCCTCCTCCTCAAACGTGAGACCATCGTATACATTTAGGGCATCCGCTCCAATACAGGTAAGAAAGGTCGCCGTTCGTTGATTCATATCCTGGTGATTTAATCCACTGGTTATTTTGTAATTACGCCATACACGCTTAAATCGCTTCCAGTTAATTGCCAAATTACCCTTTAAGTCCAATTTCGGTGGAAATGGTATGTTTATTGGTACTTGAACAGCACGTGGTTTTTGTTTGCTTGGGTTTATAGACACTATACGTTGGTCGGCTCAAAGTCAGTGGTTTAAGTTTATAAAATAGCCTGTTAATATACACAAATAATGTTCAGTATAGTCATAGTGAACAGTTTTTGGGGGTATATATCAACGCTGCACATACCTGTACAGTGAAGCTAGTGTCCTACAGTTCGTATGCACTTAAGTGCGCTGTTCGCTAAAAACTGTCTTTTCCAGTGACCCTATGGCATAGCTAACACTCTATATGAGGAATGCTGTACGCTGTTCGTTGAAAAAGAACCATCCCGCTTCTGACACCATGTATCGTTTTAAATTTTCTTGTAAGACACACAGAACAACCAAAACACAAAGCGTGAGGTGTCACTTGTTTACTGATCAAACCGACATAACAGCAACAACCTGGTGAGCAAAGGGGCATAACTCTGGTAGGCAAACATTATGTCAATTAACGTTACAATAGGTGTCTCTGGCTCGCATGGTCATAATAACTAGAGTTTGCCTTCATGTATCCACTTATTTCGTTTTGAAATAGCTGTCTCCACTGATTCATTTATGGCGGACAACGGTTTTGTAAATTTCAAAATTTTCAAACAGCCAGAAATCCCTATGTCCACTTATGTATTTCTGTATGGTAGGCAACGGTTTTAACATGAGTGGGCATAGGCACATCTGGAATTGCATTTGGGAGACAAGTACTATAGTTTACATCATGGATATTTATAGACATGAAAAAATGTCCCGAAAAAAACAAGTTAATGCTAGCTTTGGCAAATTACAAACATGTGGACATAGGTACTTTTGGCTGTCAGCCGACGATATGTGGTTACTTGTTATAAACATTTTCCGAATTTATAGCTTTAGAGCGGGTGGCTTAGGGTCTAGGTGACCGGCATTTACTGCTGGAGATTCGGTGCCTGACTGAGGGTCGACACGTTCGATTCCTCTACTTTTCTCAACCTGCAAAATTTTCTAAACTATAGAATCTGTTCAAACTAAAAAAGTGTTATCCTCCAATTAGGAAAATATTGCAGAATAATCTCCCCGTTATCCACTTCGGACTGTTCCTACATGATGTGACGGTTTATCAGCAGTGGCGTCTCCAGGATATTTCAGATGGGGGACTGTGGAAAATGTGCAGGGGCTGGACAATCTGAAGCATAGCTTCAACCGAGGGCACTTGGCCCGAACGGGATATGGTCCGGGAGGGAGGTTTTCCCCCTGCCGAAGTTTGCGAAAAAAAAAATTTTACCGGATGAAATAGTGCCATTTTAGAGCACTTGATGCTCATACTTGTTATCCACATCTCTATGTATAACACTTGTAACTTTTATAAATGATTATTATTTTGAAAATAAAAATTATTTTACAAATTGAAAGTTCGTGAACAAATTATTTATATTTTAGTTAACTAAAACTATCTTTCATTCAAATGAGCAATTGTTACGAGATAAATAATTTACTCACATGTGGTTGGGCATGTGATTAAAACCGAAAGCGGGAGTGCCTCCATGTCTTACGTACAGTCCGCTAAGTCATAAACTAGAATCATTTTAAATAACCACGTAGTGGAATTCGTTAAAACGGCGTAAATTGTGCGGTTGTAGCAAGATAAACTACAGCTGTATAAATACACTGCGACTATGCTTTAATAAAAATAAAATAAAATACAAATAAAATACGTTATTGATAGAATCTCAGTTTTCACAGATCACTTTGTTACGCCACTGACTCCCCATGTTTAATTTGCTTGAAAAATAAAGTGTTGCGTATGGTGCCTGTGGTATGATTGGCCAAATTAACCCTAAACCAAAAACTTTAAAGTTTCTATTCAGCAACAAGCAACTAAACACATCAAAAATTGTTATATTTCATATAGAAAAGACCACCATCGGTTACAAACTATAAATCTGAAACAAAACGTTTTGAACGCTTGGTTTAGTTCACGGTCGCCTGGCTTGTACGTGTTTGATAGTAAATAAAACAAGTTTTTGAAAAAATCATAGTTTTTTTATCTTAATTTTAAAGCTTGAGACTTATTTAGAGTCGAGAAATAAGCAACAAGGCAAGAAATAAAACATTTACTAAATGTATGGATTTGTCCCGATGTATACTCTAGACTATACTAAACACCATAATGTAGGCCTACAGCTATCCACTCTAAGTTTAAAGCAATATAACTTGTTAAAGACGACAGTGAATTTTCTTGATAAAATTTAACACCATTTTGTTTTGTAATTGTACACAAAATGTTAATGTTAATGGCACATTTGTCTACAGATTGTTTTTTTTAACAAGTGTAGAATTACTATAGCTGCGACATTAAGCTCTTCTTAACTGGACAGAGGTTATTTAGAATGTTAGCTGATTAAGCATTGCAAAATGTGATATTTAAGTAGTTTAGCATCATATTAAGCTGCATTCCAAAAGCGGTTTGGCTTCTATCCTGTTCACGTCATCATGTCAAAATAAGGGACAGATCAGGACATATTTGTTGCCATGGAAACCTGTCCATTTTCAATAGGAGTGTAGTTTAGCATCATTTAAGCTGCATTCAAAGTTTGAAGTCTCTATCTTAAGCGGTTTGGCTTTTATCCTGTTCAGTCATCATGAGGGAAAGTTGGACTGCCTGACCGACCGCCCGCCAGACCGACAGAGTGAGTTATAGAGCTGCTCAGTTGCAGCTAAAAATGACAGAGTGAGTAAAAGTTAAAGAAATGTTGTATAAATAAACCGTAAAATCAATATTTATCAATAACTTGCACAGAAAAGGAAAGACAAAGAAGATCAAATGACCAATGCCAGGGAGATAATTCACTTCAAGTTTATTATTAAACCATAACCAGGAATACAGTATTACAATTTATCTTTCATAACTCATTTTGTACATGGAGAGTTCAATTTCTCAGATTTGTGCAAAATTGTGCCACACTCAAACGAAACACAAAAACTCTAATCGCATTAAACAAATGCTGTAAACTGAAAATTAATATTAAACAAATTTGTTGCTTTTGAAGAAACATGTAGAATAAGGATACTCAATATAAATCTGTTTATCACATTCTCACCTGTCACCTGGTTCCTCGTTACTCACAACTGGTGGTACAAACTTACTGCTCGGACCACGTCTGTCAAATAGAATTTAACAAACAATTATACGGCAAATCAAATGGTTTAGAGCACTTGCACAAAATGATAAACTGTAGTAAATATAATTGGATATGTTTCTGTAAATAATAATAACAATGAACCAGCCTAAATTTCACTGGCAACAACCAAAGACTAGAGACCTGACAATCACAACACATTATCTGTTGCTTCTTACCAAGAGAGCACCAG
The DNA here is from genome assembly GCA_031763545.1 of Mopalia muscosa. Taxonomy (NCBI): domain Eukaryota; kingdom Metazoa; phylum Mollusca; class Polyplacophora; order Chitonida; family Mopaliidae; genus Mopalia; species Mopalia muscosa. The sequence continues at coordinate 7,283 of JARFOD010161283.1, read as the reverse complement.
GACAACAAAAACACCTGCCCTGGTGGGATTGAATAAAAATAATAAAAGGTAAAAAGATTTGTTTATTTGATTGGGGTTAAACACAGTACTTAAGGATAGCCTCAATGACGGCATGGAGCCCATTGGGTGAAGGAAACCATTAATGACACCACTAGCAACAATCAAAGACAAGATAAATACAGCAGAATCAAATGACACAATACAAATACAACACAGAGTAGTTTCATATTGCCCCTTAGGGAACCAGGGCAACGTGAAGCTCTCTTACAATCCAGTAAAAACTATGCTACCTCTCTGAAAACGAATTTGTTATACTATTACAGTAGTTAACAATGTAGGTCCTTTCCCACTAAGGAACTGTCAAACTCAGCATAGATAAGCCAGTTAGGGAAATTAAATAACGCACCTTGTACCCAGGGATCTCTTGACATTTCCATAAGCTGTTGGCTTCACAGGGCCTCTATTCTGACCATATTTCTTCTGCTGGTTTATACTCTACAATCAAATATTTATTTTGTTCATTGGTGTTTAAACATCAAGGGTATTTCACTTATATGATGACCTGCATTATTGTTAGTGTCTGGTGTAACATAACGTGAAAACCAAGTTAAATCATCAGTCATGGGGTATTTAAAGGCAATCGCAAACGACACCTTTGTGCAATATTATATTCCTCAAACTTGATACCATCATATAAAGGGATTTTATAAGCGTTTTTATAAAAGTGAAATAACCTTGAATAGAAATAAAACACCAATCAAACAAACAAACTTGTCAACAGTTCAAGTTTAAAGTTATGTCCATAGCATGATTTTGTTAGTTTCTTTGTTTGATTGATGTTTAACATCGTACTCAAGGGTACTTCACTCTTCTGGCCATGGATTGTCTACTTCACACTGTACACAGCCTTATTACGGTGGAAAACTGAGAGGAAACCTTGTAAAAACCACCCCCGCGATTGCCTGAGCCACATCTTGTGACTCGCTCATATATCTGATGGTTGACAGGCGGACTGGATCCAGTGAATGGTAAATCGAAGCAGGTTCAGTTTAGGAAGCGCACTCGCTATCACTAAGCCATGGTGGCGGGCCCTCCACAATTTGAAAACTGTCAAATGCCACATGGCCGCCCTAGTTACATGTATGTGTGTAATTTGATGGAATTCAATCCCATTCATCATTGTTACAGGAGGAGCCTATTTTAAAACAGGAATTTAATCTTTCTGTTTGTTTTGACATAATACATAAGACCTTCAGACAATAAAGTATATTAACACAGCCATATTGTTGTTTGCGGAATTACATGAAATGTGATATCATTTGCCATGTAAACAGGGGGAATTTAATCTGGTAAACCTTGTGAATAAAGACTCACAAGTTGCTCCTTAGCTGTTTTAAATGGTCCACCATAACTCTCCTCTCCATCTTCATTGTCACATCTAAAAGGATTGGATTCTTCCTGAAATACCTGTCGTTTATGAAGATAGAAAAGGTACAATAAACAGGTGAGTTTGATGTTATACATTCTCTACCATCATGTCTATTGTCAACACATCTACATGTTTCCTCTTGCTTGTGTGATAAATCTACAGAATGCAACATAAAAACATGTCCCCTGCAAATTTTCTTCTTCTTTTTTTGTTTTTTGTTTAAATAAATGTTGGTTGTTCTTGATAAAGATTGGTTTCCATGTTTGTTCGATATAAAAGGATTGAATTGATCCTGAGCTACACATATTAAACTGTTAACCTGTAGGTTTGTTTCGCTTTGCTTCAAGGGCTTTATAGGTAAACACCCGTCCAAGTGGACAACCTGAAGTGAACAATTGCCTCATTTGGAAACCCTGTTTTAAGAAAATTTAACATGCTGGAGATAGGAAAACGGCCAAAATTGGACACCCAGTTATTTGAAAAGTGCAGCAAAATGATAATTTTGGACACCCTACTTCTGATTACTGGCTAGGCCCTTGCTTTGCTTGCTTCAATGGTCTTAAATTTATCCGCCATCAGTTGATAGTTAATTTACATTTATTGATAACCATGAATTAATGAATTAACTCGCAGTTTCCAAAAGGATTTAAAAAATATAAAATACAGATATCTGACCTCTGATTTTCTGTAGAAGTTTGAGTTGGACTGGAATTGATTGTAAGGCTTGCTATTTGGTCCATCTGAAAAATAACTTTTTTCTTACATAATTTTTTATTTACGTAGTAAAAGACTGATTTGCTAAAAATACAGCTTCACAAAATTAAACACCTTAAAAAGTAAAAAGAATATAAGATCAAGTAGTGTAATATAAACATAAATGAAAGCATATCTTCAGAACTTTTCCTAGGTCATCTTGATTGAGGAGGAATTATTTTTGTCGGCATTCAGTTTTCAAAAAGCGATGAGAATCAATCCCTGATATGATCAGCTGAAAACTAGAATTTCTGCTCAAACTAAGTAAATAATGTTTTCACAGACATAAAAGCAAAGGTACAAAATAAATTCTAAAAATATCTGTAAAAATGAACTGATTCTTACTTGCTGGTCCCATCGAGGAGAACAGAGGTTTTTTAGGAACCTCTTGGTCACCGAACAACCGTTTATTCCACTGGTGATTTCCCCTCTGACCTTTTGGTAAATCTGGAGCATGGCTTGGGTCGTCCCACCCTGGTGGTAAGTCATAAGGAAGCTCATTGCGACAACTATTTCTGTTTGTCTTAAAACTAAAGTTATTCTTCCTCCCACCAGAACTATTAGGCGGATTGTTCCATGATGGAGCAGTGTTGGTAGCAGAGGAAAACTTGAAGTTAGTGTTACCAGCAATTCGATTGATTGAACTAGAATTACTAATATCCTGATTAGGCGGAAATCCTCTGTCATTATTTCTCTTTGGGAAAACTGATCGATTCTGTTGGAAGCATTCCATTTCTGAATTTCTTATCATTTCACTTTCTAATGATATTGAAGGATAGTTATCTTTAGAAGCAATTGGCTTGTGATTTTCAATCTTCCCTATGCTTGATGAACAGGTGTCCTCTGTTGCCATTGGTGTATTATTGCAGTATGTTTGATTGGTTGTAAGGGGCACCTGGTTGGGCAATCCCGCCCCTGTGGTGTTTTGGGTAGAACCTTTATCCAGTACATTAGAGATTTGAATATCAGTTCTAACTTCAATGTCTTCATCAAAGTCAGAGAGGTCTCCATTGCCTGTTACCTGTAAATATTAATTAAAAAATTACAAAACATAACTATGTCTGTCATGGATGTAATACAATTTCTGTAACTCCTTGTACATGTATTACTGATGTGTTTGCAAATGTATATGCTGGATTTATACGGTGTTGTGACTTTCGTCTCTAATTGTTGACTTTCTTAATTCCATCTCCATATTTTGAAATGCCTCCATAGAAGTTCATTGAATCATGTTTTGTTTACTAACAAAAGCTGCTGCATACACTCCCCTCCCCCCAATTTATGATGTTCAAAATTAATTGGCGAAGTTTGATGTGAAATATGATATTTTGATAGACTTGTTTAAATGAGGCATAGAAAAGAGTACAAGTATACCTTGCACAGCTGTTTAAAACGGCTTCCATGGGGAGTTTTAAAAAATTGTTCAGCTGTCAACGACGATCTCCAGGCCTGACTTTCTATAAAATAAAATAAGGTAATATTTCAAACATACTGGACTAAGTGATTAATGTTATTTGCCATACTTAAGGGTATTTAACACTAATGGCAGTGTATTCCAACAGTAATCCACACTAGCACAGTCACAAAATGTTTTTCCTTTTATCAAAATTAATCTTCCTCAAGTGCCAAGTAAGGGCAGCATTACTACAATTCAAAAGATGCCCTCCTCCAGATGAACATCTTAGCAAGCCAAGGTTAAGACATGGGTGTATTAACCTTGACACATTAGAAACCAGAGTCGTGTTATCTTAGTTGAAATCAATTTGTACATTTAGCAGGCTTTGTGTTCACAGTCAAAATACATCCAAATCCAGAAACCATCAGTACAATATAGCTTTTCAACGCAGTCAGGCTGTACGCAAGGCAAGTAGGTAAAATAGCGACAGTTTTAATCAAATGTCTAAGGGGTGTTGAAAAGAATTATCAAAACAAATACACATGGCTGTTGTGTGATAAGAGCATCGGTGATAGGCTGGGGATTCAACAATTTTGGGTGTATATCAAAAATCAAGAATATGAGGCTTGGTCAGAATACAAATAGGCAGCGTTATGTTGCATAATCTCTCTGTAAAGTCAATATATACTGAGAGATCCCATGTGTTTAGATGATGTCAGAGCACCATACTAGTGACAATTTCAGCTCTTCAATTTCACTACATTCTTCATAAAAAGATTTCAATTGTTTTGTAAGATGAACAAGTGATGACTATGAATATGTCAAAGAGCACACTAAACAAGATGGAAGCCAGTCCATGAACTTTATCAGCACACATGGAAAACCAAACAATCAGTTTCCAATGCTGTTCATAACAAGTCTGGGTGGTACTCTGCACCAGCTCCATTGGCACAGCCATTTTACAGTTAAAATTAACCTCAATACAGTGTCAAACAATAAGTTAACCAAACCAATTAAATAAGACACAATCAAAAAAGCTTAAATATATTTCTAAAAGCAATGACACTGGCTCAAATATAAATATAGATAACATGAGCAGAATTGTAGCTAATTCATGGAGGCACCTACTTTTTTTTCTTTGTGCTACCTTGTGTGACAAAAGACTTTCAGAGCACCTTGCATACAGAAGAGAAAAGCTAGGTTTAATGCTGATAGATGTATCTTGTCAAGCATAACTTACTCAGCTAGAGTGAATAACATCCGACATTTCTAAATTTATCACAGAAGTGTTGTTTCTTTTTTAAAAAATTAATGTAGAATACATGTTATGTAAAATATTCTGTTAACACACACCATTTCTCTGCAGACTACACAAAGCTAAAGCTCCTTCAGCAAAATTGTTCAAGCCTATTAAAATACAAAAAAAGGTGATTACTTAAATGAAATACAACATCAACAAAACATAACCGCAGACTGTACATAGCCAAGGCTGAATCTCAATAAATATAATTTTCCTTGCCTCCACCAGGATGCAAAGTTGGGTTACTGATGAGCACGGCCAGCAGTCTAATCAAGGGAACTACAAAGGCTCATGGTAGACTGGTCACAAAGTTTTATCCCAGTATTTAAAGGTGTTGAATCTCCTGTATTGTGAAGCTCTGACACATCAGTTAATTTTTTTATTGAGATAATGTAGGTATAACCAATCAATATTGCAGGTTATCCAACATGAATTTGTTAAACACATGCCAACTTAGTAGTTTTCCGAGTTTTGGATATTTAATATCAGTAATATAAATAAATAGGAATCTTAATTTTAAGTCAGAAAATGGTAAAAGACCCTTTGTTGTGTAAAGCAAACTGTTGTCACATCCCACCCTGGAAACTCTAGTTCAAGTGAAATCCTATATCTTAGGGAGAAATTACAAACATTATGTATTGGCCCTAACGTAGGATTTAGAGACAGATATGATTTTATTTGTTATCTACAGAATAAAGGATAACATTTTATCAATTTACATGTAGTTAGTTCTGATAAATAAAAAAATATATAGCTTGAAAGTAAAAGTAGATATATGTAAAAAGAAAAAATGGTCTAATTTACCTGTTGTTTCATCAAAATTATCCACCACATTTCTGTACATGTCAGAATATTCTTCCTGCACTTGACTAAGAGCTGTATCTGAAATTCTACAGGGGAGAAAAAATACAAGATTAATTGCATAATGTTTGTTTGATTTAAATGTATTATAAATAAACAATACTATAAGATGACATACAGTTATAATTTAGGTCAATCTAATATAAATCAGACATCAATAACACTCCCCGTGTTTTAACTTGTTTGAGTGGCATTTAGAAGTTGGGATGATAACATAATGAGTAAGAATTTATGGATTTTCAACTTCTGGGTTTATTCATACGCAACATTTCAGTGCAGATACTAGCACCGTTTTCAAGCTAATGTCACGTGAAGCACTGACACATCAGTTATTTTTTTATTGAGATAATTTAGGTAAAACCAATCTTTCAAAAATGTTTTAAAAACAAGTGAATTAAAACAATGCAATCTTTTGACATCATGCTTCATTGTACACCAACCAGTTAACAACCAATATTGTGTTTTGTTTGTCGCTATATTGAGATCTAACGCAATCACTCCAGCAAAAATATTGATTGGTTCCTTAACTCTTTGCATCCGGCGAGCCACTGACAGCGGTGACACTTTAGCCGTTTTAGATAGAGAAAGTATTCCTGATAAAGAAAATATATACTTTTTTTTACATACCTATGACTCTTTTTAAAAGTTATGGCCATATTACTTTACAAACGTTAAAAATCTTTTCATTTTCTAACAGGATATTCTGTCTAACTAGATCCACATGTGAAAACATATTCCGAAGGCAAAGAGTTTAATAGTCAACGGATACATGTACACAGAATTAACAAACCCCATTCAAATAATAAACTTTGAGTGGAATTTCATCTTCCCCCATTTGCAAGCGACTTAAAACAACACCATTGATGAAAATCATACAATTTCTACTTGCTTTGGCTGAATTTGGTGTTTACCATGGCCACGTGTTATCTGTGTTTTTATTGGACAACTGAAACCTTTCTGAACCCCAGTAAGATTGACCTAATTGAACAGTAAAATTGCGTTAGATCTCAATATAGCCACAAATAAATCAAGGGAGCGTTTTTGAGATCTGATTTTAATTAGATTGAATTTAGGTAAAGAGCTCATTTATTGAAACCATTGACAGTTAGTAAATAATTGCCCTAGACTTGTACCTCACCCAAAAACTATTAGTAGCTGATTGTTGTGAAAGAAACTGTTGTGATAAATGAATCCCTCGATCTATCGTTACACAGACACCCATAGATGGAACCTTGTAACCCCCACCTTTGTGTGACTCGTACAATACTTTATATACCTGCAGTTAACAGGAAGATTAAAGTCTGTAAGGGGTACATTGAAGAAAAATCAGCGATCCAATATGCTGGCATGATCGCCACAGATGTATGGCACAGGCATATGACTTATTGTTGTGTTGAAAGGCTATTATGGTACGGAATACTCTGTTACACTGTACTACGGTTTCCTGTGGTTACGGGTGTGCTACAATATAACCAAATCTGCCATCAAAGCACTTCTCCTCCGTGGGGGGGGGGGGGGGGGGGGGGGGGGGGGGGGGGGGGGGG
>JARFOD010161272.1:0-11985 GCA_031763545.1 Mopalia muscosa | reverse complement strand
CTGTTGCCCTGGTGTTCACAGAGCTAAAGGGTAACGGGAAGCAAATTTGTTTGTGATGTTCTGTATTTTTGTCCGTCGTCATATAAGTGAAATACCCTTGAGGACGTTAAAAACCAATCAAACAAACAAATCTAATCTGTTATTTAACTGGATTTTAGGCCTTTCATGTTCATTGTTAGAATAATAATGTTCTTTGTGTATATATGTTTGGTGCAGAGGAAGAACATTTGCGCTCTCGGTATCTGGTTCACAAGGTCAGAACTAACCGCCAGAGCTATTTTGTGTATATAGATGTAGTTGTATAATAGTTCTGTTTGCATGCTCGCTCACTCATAATAAATATATTTTTAATATCAATATATGTATTACTAACTAAATCTTTGAATTATATATGTTCATCATGAATTATAAATGCATAAAAAAAAGTATGGGTCATATTTCTGAACTGTAGTGTGAAAAAAAACCTGTTTAAAAAGTGAATTTTTTTAACATTCTGATTTGTCCAGCATTTTGTATGTTGTGTTGCCTTTCAATTTGTTTCATTTTATTGTTGTATATGAGGTCTGGATTTACATCATTTGCAAGTGGTATTTTTCTTTATGTAACTGATTTTCATTTTTTTAATTTTCTTTAGATTTCTGCTGTATGTTGCTTTGTTAGTTTTTATACTCTCTCGGTGGAAACCCATAATAAACTAATGAACTTTCCAAAACATTCTGTCTCGGCTTAGTGTGTTTTTTGTCCTAGACTATACTTTGAACTATAAGGTGACTAGCTGCTCACCGTTCTGTCTTCTTTCCATCCTTTTAAACTTAATGAAACCAAATTAGTGATTCCAATTTTTGTTTATATTACAAGGGGGGGGGGGGGCTGGAGCGGTAAAGTGAGTGGTGGGTAGTGAAGCCTGAGACTGTCAACTGGTAGGCATAGCTAGACGGATGTCTACCAGCTAGATACATGTACAAGTGTCTTTTATACAATCTAAAGCATTCATTTGCATGGTAGTGATCACAAACACGGTACCGTTTGATATTTGATTTTGCTACTGATAAAACAAATACACTCGAGTTAGTTTTAATACATCAAAATATTACTATTGGCATCAATTTAAACAAAACATAATGGTGAGGGTTCTCTCTTCATTTATTCAACTAAGCTGATACTGTGGTGAAATGTAACCGATTCAAGTCCTCTTATCACATAAAATAAATAAATACCACTTGTCCGTGTGAGACAAAGAGTTCATCTTCAAATCCTAACCCAGAATGTTGATGTTATCCATTATTCTCAAATTGTGCTTGTGCAAACACAATACTTTCCGTTCTTTTTCCAATTCAGCCTACAAGCGGGGTACGCGGTTAACTTTGATTAGATAATGCCCATGGCTTAGTTCGTCATTATCCAGCAAGCATACGCTAAATGAACTATTTTTCTTTTAGCATCGACAATCGACAACGCGATATGAAATATTTTTCCTTTAGCATTAGAGTCCTCCGAGGAAAATTTTCATATTGTGTCGATTTTTCAGTTATAGTTGCAACAAGGCCATATGGCGCTGTTTTTTCTCGAAATTCCCGGACTACAAGTTAAAAAACTAGATGGTACTTGATGGTGACAAAATGACTCTTCTCTTCCAGTCACTAAAATGTTAGTAACACACAAAGGAGCGGTTCCACGTATATCATTAATGATACTAGTGTTATCCACTTGCCTGCATACATGTGTCCACTGTTTGGTAATTAAACCCTTCTGCATTTGTCCAGGGATGTTTTTTTTTATGCCATTGGTGCCGAGGGTGTTTTCATTCACCCATTGGGCTAGCACGCCGTCATATTGGGCCGGCACACTGTGATGCGAGTAAAATAACCTTAAGTACGGCGTTAAACCTTAACAAAAACAACACCTATATATATGAGCCTGACCACAAAACACTACAAACTTCAGCTGGCCAATGTCTACTGAAATGATGTGGTAAATGTTATCTTTAATACAGTTATTTTAACTCTGCTAACAGCATCCACAAACAGGCGTCCTTTATGTGTATAATGACATATTACAAATCAAAACTTAAAATTCATTTCTCTTGTCCAATCCTCTTATCCGTTTGCTCATATTTTCTTGATTTTCTCTAAAATAACAAGTTCCTGTATAAGTATTTTTACTTAGATATAATGCCCTTATGGCACAATTTCAAACAAAAGTTGTTTTTATGTGATAGGCTTTACTTGTGTTAAATGGTCGAAAGTAACAAATCAGCATAATAAGCTAAAAAATGACAATATTAAAAGTGACATTCTGTGGAAAATTTTGATTTTAAAAGAGCGCTGCTGATGCCTTGGCTTTTCTCTCCAGTAGGAAAGACAAACCTGGGAAAAAATTATGATTTCTCTAGGTTAACTTTTTTTATTGTCTTTAGTTTTGTAATGTATAATCTCTCTGTCATATTTAACACAGCTGGTTTTTGCCATTTTTGACTACAAACCGCAGTGTTTGAATCTCCAAAAATGCTAAACAATAGAAATAAAATTCAAAATCTTTAAACACTATATTCTAGGCCGTGCACTCAATGTCACTACATTAAGAAAGTTACCGTTTTTCAACCTGTGTACAGCGCCATAGTATTCTCAAGCACTAGATGGGGGATTGGGAGAGGGCTATCAGGCAACATGAAGCGGATCTATTTGTGATGTATTTTTTATTAGGTCGTGTCAGTGTTTTTACATTTCGCCGTTTTACTTCTTAACTATGAATTTTGCAACACATGTATATATATTCTGAATCGCATTTTTACTGCAGAACAATAATAAGTAAAAACATTTTTTTTAAACTTAAAGAAAAAAATTGTTTGCATAAAAAGTAAATTTTTACTACCTCTTTTTCAAATTGCTACTTCTTTTACACTATTCACGTCAGCTGTTCGATTTTACATCAACGTATAAAACCAAAAAACGGTCATTCAGTTTTTTCCTGTTTGTCTTAGTTTTCTTTCAATATTGGGTAAAAGGTCAAAAATCCCCAAAATTAGTCAATATAGTGAAATTTCAACTTCTTATCTAAGAAACGAAAAAAGATATAAAAAATCTGAGTGACCCTTTTTTAGGTTTATATGTTATGATGAAGTGTGCAAAAAAATCAGTTCTGTAGGTATAAAAATACCTGAGATGTAGGCATTTTCCCAAGTACGGTACACTGAAAAATGAAAGAAGAGAAAACAGGTAAAATGTATTTCTGATCTATTTTACTTCTTTTATGCTAAATTCTTTAAAGTAATTCAATCTTGTTTTTTCACAATTTGTTTATAATATCGAATCGAGTCATTCTATGTATGTTTCGCAAATAATTATGCATAGATATTGTGAAATATACCAGTTTTTTCCATAACATTGACAAGAGCTGACCGTGTCAAATGTTAGTTGAATTCCATTCAAGCTGTGATCAATCTGAACAGGCTAACACCAATCAACCACATGCGGCGTCAGTGAATAAGTGCTCAATATACAATACACGGAAAGCGGTGATACGTGTCTATGTACAGCGGACGGACAGTTAACGGTCTTCAAATTGAATTTTTTTTTTTATCTGGGACAAAGATCACTATCTCAATTTTGGAATATCCAATAATAAAAAAAATCGCATATTTTGAGCTGAGGGGGGAGGGTTAGAGTATCATTAAGTACAGCGTTAACCTCAATAAAATAATCTAGTTCAAGCATTGGTTTGACGCCGCATGACGGGTATACTATACTGGAGTGCCCCTAGTACCATATTCAATCTGGACACACCGCCGTATATAGTGTCCCCAAGCATCGGTTCGATGCCGCATGACCTACAGCTGGATAAACTACTGGAATGTCCCCTAGGACCATATTCCAATCTGGGCACACCGCCGTATAGTGTTCCCAAGCATTGGTTTGACGCCGCATTGCCTACAGCCGGATATACTACTGGAGTGCCCCCAAGGACCATATTCCAATCTGGGCACATCGCCGTATAGTGTCCCCAAGCGCTGGTTTTACGTTGCATGCATGTCCTACAGCTGGTTATTCTACTGGAGTGTCCCCTATAGGACCATATTCCAATCTGGGCACACCGCCGTAGTGTCCCCAAGCATTGGTTTGACACCGCATGACCTACAGCTATAGATAGGGGCCTATACTACTAGAGTGCCCCCTGAACCATATTCCAATCTGGGCCCACCGCCGTATATTGTGCCCAAGCGCCCGGTTTAAGTTGAATGTCCTACAGCTGGATATATAGTACTGAAGTGCCCCCTAGTACCATATTGATGTTTATGTACACATTGACGGTGTCCCGAAGTAGTATATATGTTCTTTCTCACACTACCATTGTAGTGTCCCGAACGACCATATTCACGGCTGCAAGGCAAAGCCGTAGTGCCCCCAATAAGTGCCCGCGGCTCAGGGCGTACGAGTTTGCAGGACGGTCATAAAAGTCCGTACACCCTTCGAAAAACGTCAATAACTAATAGTATCCGTGCAACAGTAATAAAACACTGGGATCAAATGGGATAAAATAAAGCTTACATACATATCTCCAAATGTATACGAATATCCCTCGTTGTCCTGATTTTTGTAATGATCTCTTATCAATTAAGGAATTTAAGCCCGATTGATTTTGCAATGGTAACTCATAAATGGGTATGATAAACAAACAAAAAACGGTACACTCCAGTATAAATCTAAAACGTTGCACTTTTAATGCATAATTAATACACATACTTGCATAATAAGCCTATTGGACGCAAGACCATGTACGAGAGCCTACAGTAAATGTACTTACCAGTTGCCAGAGCGAACACACAAAGGTACACGAACGCGTTCATCGTTGAGTTGAATTGGAATCTAAACAGCAATGTGGTCACGGAGCTAGATGAGATTTATATACAAAGAGAATTTTATCACAGCATCGTTGGAATAATACAAAAAATATGGTCATATACTAATTCTGCAGCGTAATTATCATTTTTTAAATCTTCTTTTTTGGCAAAAAAAAAGAGAAGAATTTTCAGATAACGTAATTGGACCAGTATAAATATCAACCTTCCTGAAATAAAAAAAAAAACGAATACAAAATATTGCATGTAAATTTTAATTCGAGATAAATTGTAGTTATGATTACCACTTGAATGTTACTTACAGATAACATCTGGTAATTTGTATGTAATTAAATTAAAAAGGACTGTCAATATATCTCCTGTCTGTATCTATGCATAGACAGCATTTCAGCGGACATTAACCACATAATTGCATGCGATGAACTTCTACAATCCATGCAGTATTGTGTTGTTTAATTATATTATGCCGCTTTACATCATATGGCTATTTTAACTGCAACGTTAACAATATCGTCATCAAATCTCCTCTATCTGTAGTTTGGCGTTTTTACGCCGTGCTGCAAAGAATAGACAACTTTTGTTAACGTTGAGTAAAGATACATTGGTTTTCGTTTTAAAAACATCTTTACTTAAGCTTTGAAAAGTTTCATGAACCGAAGTAATCTGCATTATTAGTTTCCCTACTAAATGACGCTGAACATAGCCGTGTCGCTTGCCATATTCCCTGTCAACACCGCCCTTAGTCGAATTATATATAACCAGAAGCCTATTAACGAATGACCAAAGTTACCCAAAGTTCCTCACAACTAAAAAAACACTTGTCTGAAACGTGATGTCATCGTTTCTTGCTGGTCTACAATGCCTGTGACATTACTATACGGCAGTTAAATACTTCTGGTCAATAGATTTCTGATAAAACCCATGACCTTCCAGCTCTTTCATAAATTTCAAAGAATTATATTTCCGCTGTGACATCCCCTCACCCATTTGATTTAAACCGGATGCGGGCTTACCTCTATGCCTTACAGTCCGCTTCTTCACAAACCAGGACCATTTGGAATGCCTAAATGTAGTGATATTCTTTAAAAAGGCGTAATTGTGTGGTGGTAGCCAGACTAATTGCAGCTGTATAAGTACACCAGGACAATGCTATGATGTCATTCAACTGAAGATTAATCCCATTCATTTTTTTAAAGGCACTATATAGAGTCACCCCAACCAAACACACAAACAAATTAAAATGATACTAACAACTTTAACCATTCTTAAAATGTTTCATTTAACGTTGACGTATATAACACATTTTCAAATTTTAAATCTACCTTGGTTTTTTTTATTTTTTTTTTTTTTACTGTGGTTAAAAGTATAGCATGCATTCCCGGCAAGACGGTGATCGCGCGGGTTTATCTCAAAGTTTCCACTGCGTTGAAGAGCTAGATGGTACTTGATGGTTGCAAAATGCCCCTTTACCCACTGCATTACGTAGAGCTACGTCATAACGGAAGCATAATTATCAGCTGATTTTGAAATACGCATTTACGCCCCCTCGTGTTAGACAATGTTGATTCCGGTCATTAAAGATGTTGGCCATCATTTTTTTGATTTTCTAAACCTTCGAATTTATGTTATAAACTTATGGTCCACTTTTGAAAAAAAGTAGGCAGCTTTTTGTATTTTATGGCCACGCTGTCGATACTGGTATTCGTTAATCAAATTGATTCATTGGTTGATTGATTGGTGTTTTACGCTGTGCTCCGCCAAGGGTATTTCACTTATATGACTGCGGTGTATTCCAACAATAATTGAACCTAGCACAACCAGTGCTAAACAAAAAGACAGCATTGCTAGTCTTCAAACAAACTGCCTTTAACCAGAGGACTGGTTAATCAACAGATTTCTCTTTCCCTAAATGTAAAGCCTATATGATGACGGAGCAGAATGACGACCGAGTGAAATGGTTACCACCTCTGGTAACACACGACACATGGCTGCCGAGAAAACTTTGATGAAAATACGAGCCATATATCTACAAAGTATGTTTATTGGAGGGGGAGGGGGTGAGGGAGGGGACCTATCAAGTAAAAATATGAAGCCAGCCTTTACCTAGTCTCAACGACATTGTGACTATAGGCCAGCGCTGATTGTTGAAATAGCGCCCTCTATCGATAAACCTCGAAGAACATTAATTGGATGTGGAATCAAGGGTAAATCATGACAAAGCTGTATCTTATATACTTCTGCCCCTTGGCAAATATTATATTTTAACCATAAGTAAATTCTGACTTTCAAACTTCTCGAATCGAACTAAATCACCCGTTCCTTGCGCAACGAGACATATGTCGATATGTCCTCTGATAGTCACAATGCCGCTCAGACAAGGTAATGGCTGGCTTCATGCCATTTGATAGATTTCTGGTAATATGTTATATTACCGTAAAGTCCTACAACTATACACAGTTCTTTCAAACAACTAGTATATTCAATACACCATTACATATAAGTTTGAGTCATATCAACCTTTAATTCAGGAGGTGCATCAATAAAAAAAGTTATTGATTCATATTTTGCCTGTCCCAAGCTCAGCATTTAAAAACAAATTAGCGCGAAGGCACCTAACTAAAATGAGCTGGATACTGGACATTTACAATTCAAAAGACATTTGCGTTTTTCCAAAGTTTTGGTGAATGTGTAACGTATGTATTTTTGTTTTCAATTTGAATGCCTTGCGAATGTATTGTGGGTGTTGGTAAATTCGTCTGAATTTGTTTCGTGGGCATCGCGAAGGTCCAATGTGGAATATATAAAATAGACTTTATACAGCTTGATTTGCTCTCAATTTAAGAATGGGGAACTGCACGCCAAATATCTTTGTTTGAGATTTGACAATTGTACTACTCCTGTTGTTAGTGAAAGTTTTATGCAAATATTTTATGTTCATTTATTATCTTCTTTTATCTAGCGATTTATCAAGTTCAATGGGACAACATTCAGTGATGATCATTGAATAATAATTTGAAAAATTATAGTTCTATAAATGCCATTGAGAAGTCGAAAGTACATTTCTCCGAAAGTACAAAAACTTCGTATAGATAACCACTTGTTTTGTCTCCATCCAGATATCGGCTTACAATGCAATCAACGTCAAGAGACAACATAAGGCCGATCTCGTAGTGATTTTTTTGTATTACATCCTGTATTTGGCCATTATTGTCTTTCCTTTTTTTCTAGTGACTGAGCTATCGGCAAGCCGCAGAAGTCCACAAAGGACAAAGCTCTGGCTAACTGTATTTTTTCTGCGATAAGTTCTGATGATGCGACTGATTCTGTGTGTATTATGTATGTGTGAATTATGTCGTTTTTATCAGTCAACATGTATTTCCCCCACACACTCCTCCCCTGTCTCGGTGTGGAACCTTTCAAACCTTGCATCATAATAAAATAATAAACCGTTGTGGGCAGCATGTGTGGTGTCAACACCTCATCTCTATATCGAGTGGTGTTAAGGATGTGTCAGAAGTGGGATTGGTATATTTGGTGGTTTGCATATATGTTACCCAGAGAGTCAAGACGTTTTCTTCGTTGTCTGTGATGGACTGCACCACTTAAGTTCAAGCATGCTTCCTTTGACACAGAGCAACTACTACATATTATCACCAGTCTTCACTCTTTTAAGTTATCTGTAGATTTTAAGCAAAACTCTATATGCGAACAAACAAAGATAGATAAGCCACAAATTTTTATGCAGAAATATTGGTAATTGTCATATAAAATGTTTAAACTGTAGTTAAATTTTTACGAGGGTATCTTGTAAACATTTTATGTTTTACATTGGCATGCACGCTATCAAGGCTCCAACTTGGGGGTGTGTATTAGTTTTTAAGAGCATAGCTTTTATAGATATTTTGTGTGTTCTCAATTTTTTTTTTTTTTTTTTTTTTTTTGTATAAATTTTTAAAATTTTGTAAATTATTTGTTAGAAATTCCAAATTTAATTAGAACTCACACAACAGAAACAAATAGCACACACGCAAACGTTATGGCCGAAGACGACTTATCAGTTTTGAGAGCCAGGCTACAGGAGTTGGAACTTACACAATCTATGGATCAGGATGTAATAAATAAAACTACAAGAAAATGCTAGCTCACATCATAATCAGACAGTTGTTGTGTTACCCAGGGAAAGAAAATTGCAACGTTTTTCAGGAGATTCTCCAGTCGAACAATGGATTGAAGATGCTAAGGCAGCAGTCAGAGGTCAGTCCCTTAAATCTCGCGAAGCGGCCGAGTTTCTAAAGTCTAAATTAGATGGCGCTACGTGGAGATAAAGTGTCAACCAAGCGACACATAAGAGAAGATATATAAGGCGCATCGCGAAGTTTTCGGCGAGAGATTTACAGCCATGCGCTTATTCCGAATGTTTTTCGATTGTCAACAAGGCGACAGCGAGACGTTAACAGACTTTTCGCACCAACTGATTGGACTTCTCGAAAGATTGGTACGAGCTGATCCAGATAGGTTGATAGATAAGAATGCTATGTTGACAGGACAGTTCATCGAGGGTGTTAAATACTCTTGCCTGAGATGGCAACTGAGGAAACATATAAGTCAAAACCCTTCGGCGACTTTTCTTGAAGTTCGAGATTTGGCTTTACAGTACCCAAACGAGGTTGGCAACAATCCACCAAAGAGTAAGTCAAACCCCAAACAGTCTTGGCAACATCTACATGAAGTAAGCTCGGGGACAGAAACTCCAGACAGCGACAGTGTTTACAACATTCGGGTACCTCATACTGGGAATGCGGAGATATTGGAAATTTTGAAGCATGTGCAACAGAAACAATAGCATCTCTCTCAACAAATTAATTCACAACAAAAGGTATTAGATGAAAGAGGAACTGAACAATTCAAGCCACGCAGCCGTTCTGATTAGTTTTTATTTCAAATCTGGTGGTTTTCTTGCAAAACTGGTTATAATGTATTAAATTATGGCTTTTTAGACCCGAGCAAAATATTTTGTGACTATCTTAAAATCGATTATATCCGTCTGTCCATCTAGGCGCCAGTCGCCAATCTCCTGCCAATCTCCTGCCATATTCCGTGTTACATCTAAAACCGAACCGGTACTCGATGTATCGACCTCAAATTAGTTCTTTTAACAGTTAACACATTGGGACTGTGCATTGCCATGATGTTACTCGTGTGACAATACTGAAAGTTTGTTTGACCACCATCTCCAAATCTAGCTAACGGAAAAGAGCCGTATATTTCGTCGGTCGCTCATGGTGTCGCTGATAAATTTGATTGAAGGCAACGACTTTACAAATTGATTTTGGTATCATGAAAATATCGCACATATTAATATACTCATCAATTCCCACGAATTCATCAAACATTTACTTGTTATTTAAGTTCACTATCCCTTTAAAATAGAGTTGATATATTCCACTGTTAATATTTACGCCTTTTTTAGCTCAATTTTCGGTTTTAGTGTGATCTTGTGGGTGGCTAGCTTGTCTCCACAGACGTATTCGGGGCCCGCAGCCGTGGCTTAGCTGTAGCCTGTGCGCTAACTTAACCTACTCCAATTTACCGATCACGGGATTGAGTCCGTCTGGGGATGTGGCTCCGGCGATCGCGGGGGTTGGTATTATCTGGTGTCCTCCCGGTTTTCCGCTGTACTATAAGGCATGGAACAGTGTGGAGTGGACAATCCGTCGTCATATAAGTGAAATACCATTGAGTACGAAGTTAAACCCCAAATCAAACAAACAAACAAACTAGACGTGTTCGTTAATTATCAACGTTGGCCCAACGTTAGCACATTGCAAAGGACTATATTTCCTTCGTCTTAGCCATACGCCCTGTCTCTCGTATCTCATCCTGTAGTGGAGGTTGGGATTGGATCCGTCGCAATATCCGGGCTCTCAAAACATATATCGGATTTTCCCTGATTTATTTCTTCCCTGATGTTTGAATAAAGTTTTGTCTACTTTTAACTTATCTTCTTTTTAAAAAATTGAAAAGCGCAAGAAATGAAATGTTGCAGGTAGGCGAAATAGAAGTTATTGTTTTTAGTCTATCTAAGACGAAGAGAATAGCCTCATCCCATACAGTGTACTTCACCAACTTAGACATATGCTATGGTTTATTAATTAATTAAAAAATAAGATAATTAATAATAATTAAATAATTAAGTAAGTTTAGCCCAAATCATTGATTATTGTCTTGTTTATCAATTGCAAACAGAAAATGAAATCCTGCCTAAATCATTTTTCCGTCGTATAGACATGGCAATGATACATGCATTCATTACCCATTGCAACGATACAGGCATGTCTCTGGACACAGATTGATTGTCGTCGTGCCAAGGTAAAGCCCCTGATGTTTATTGTTTTCTGATTTATCTGCAGTTGTTTATTTGCCAAGTTTGTTAAAAAATTCTTTAAAAAGTCTTATTTAGTTTCCACAGCTCATATTTGTTTAAGATGAAATGAGATGATCACTGGAGTGTTTTTAAGTAAACCGTCCTTGTGAAACAACAGCCAAGAGAAAGGAACGACGGCTCTTGCAGCGATTGCTTGTTAGTTTGATTGGGGTTTAAAGTTGTAATCAAGGGTATTTTATATTGCGACAGGTTGTCCCCTTCACACTGTCCCTTGCCTTATAACGTTGACAACCGGAAAGAAATCTCATAAAAACCCCACCCGCGATTGCCGCAGCAACACCTTGTGACACACTCAGATACCTGTGAACAGTACATCGAAGTGACTTAGAAAGTACATTCGCTAACCACTAAGCCACGGCCCCGGGCCTATTGCAAAGAACGTTATATTTGAAAGTTCGCATGGTGGATTGCGTACAAATGATTGGAGCTGAAACAAATTTTGCCAGAAAAAACAAAAGCATATTGTAAAGTATATCGTGCCTTTCGAAACGTGTACTTACTCATATAGCGGTTATCGGGTCAACATGTTACAAAATACAAATATGTAAATACTCATTAAAACCTTAAATTTTTTTTTATTATTATTTATTTATTTCACCACAAAATGAGGTTGGCAATTAATCATAAGCGATTGAAACGTGCAGAAGTTCAATAGACGATTAAAATGTGCTCAAATTTAATTAAC
>JARFOD010161261.1:0-11985 GCA_031763545.1 Mopalia muscosa | reverse complement strand
AAACTCAGCCGTAATCCCAGTCTATATAATCATTTTCTATCTCTTATTTATCCCAAATTATACCCAACTTCTTCTTAATACAAACCTAGGCCCTACATACTATATTGTACATATACTATTTTATGTTAGGAAAGAATTATGCTAAATACATATACTAGTTATATGGTTATAACTGAATTATTCCGAGTTTATTATTACGATTGACTATCATTTTCTACGTCGATGGGAATGCTTTAGAAAATTTCGCTGAGTCTGGGATATATAATTATATAGCCCAGACTGATCCAACATTTGTAAATTCAAGGCCAGAACATGGATTATCAAATAACGTAGCAAGTTAAGCTAAAATTAAACCACCCATATTTGGGATAGGATCATGAAGAAGAACGCCATCACTGCATTTGGAAAAACATTTGGTATGTAAAATGAGGAATTGTCAATGAAAGTTGATGTCAACAATTTTAATATATTTGTGAACTTTGCGCGGTCTATTTAAAAAAAATCTTTTTCACAAATTCTTTTTAGTAATCTTATTTATCCTAATTAATTTAACCCGTTGTCTAAACATTGGCAAGAATTTTATTAGTAAACTTAATTATACAAGAGTGTGTACTTGTTTATACATAGGGGCTATTTTGTCTCTCTAGAATACTAATTGAACGATATACTTGAAATAAAACTGGCATTTTCTGTGTTGAATCTAGGGAGTCCAGCAACATCTTGCTGCATGTTACGTAACAAGTTTCTATCAAGCAGTCAACGTGGACAATAGTACGGAGGATCGATCTGGCAATATAATTTTTACTCACTGTACATCTCTTTAAATGCCCTCATACAAATGCGATTTTATGTTTATTGCAGTCCTGTACTCAGATTGTATCGCTATGCTTGACGTCATCAATTCTGGTGTCCGAAGCTGTCTGTGGATCAAATCATGTAAGCGCAATGTTAATGAGCTCGAGTATGTTTTTAGCCGGATTCACAACTTTTCTTCAAACAACGATAGGTGTGAGGTATGTAACCAGAATATGGTATAGCCCATAATATTTTCAGGCTTCGTGTTTTAATTCAATATTACTCACCTGGTTGGTTTTGGAGATTATTTCTTTTAACCAGAAGAGTCAATTATATTTAGCATTATGTTAAAATGGACAATCTGCGAGAGATGAAAACAGTGTACCTAAATCTTCAATTAGGTGAGCTTTAGGTGAGGATGAGTGATCACTCTCCTCAAATTTTAAGCCCTAACGTGTTGAAGCCGATAGACCCGGAGAAGTTATATTGACATGGGTTGTTTTTGAAACAATGCAACGGCTTCCAATTCTTAATTTCCATCCGTTCAAAATTCCAATGCCCATAAATTCATTTCTAAATTATTTGGTTATCATGAAAATAAATAATGAGAATGACAATCCAACTTTAACTCATTATAATTTGGTGTAGGCTCTTTGTCATATTGACATTTATTAAACGATAACACAGAGAACTTCATGCTGACATGGTGCTCTCATAACTAATTTTTTGTAATACCTTATTGCTTCACGTTGTCCTGTTTTTGTCATAAGTTGTCTTTGGTAGTTGCCAGTGGTGTCGAGGGTAATTTAGCATATGAGCTAACCGTAAAGAGAAACACCACTGATTTTCGACCTAAACGTATTATTTTTATTGCATATTTTCAAAGACAAACATATCTGTATTGCACTTGCAATCAAGTAAGCATAGCCGTTAATGAGTTAATTCAAAAGGCGGAAGTGACGTCATTGTTAGAAAACCCGGTAGTTTTATCATCTAGTCGTCGCTGTATACCTATGGCATGTACTGGTTTTCAACCATTCCCTTCGTATGATTGCATAATGGTTTAAGTGAATGAAATGTCATGTGTGACCATTTAAGAAGCAATGTGCAACAAAACACCTTTCCTCCACAATTTAGATAATGAGTATGTCTGGTAGATAAACAGAAACAAAATGGGCTTACCTAGCTTTACTTCCCGACTTCGTTCTTCTAAACATGAATAAATCAGTCCATTGGTGAATAAACCACCCCATCCCCTTCCTAAAGATGGAGCGACATCGTACGATTCAATCATATACCTGATGATCGACAGACGGGCTTGATCCCATGGACGGTTCATCAAAGTGGAATTAGTAGGCACAGCGCTTACCACCTGATTCACGGTCGCGGGTCCCAGTATACAAATCTACTTTGTGTAGTTTTAAGACTGGATTCCGCCATAAAAATTTATCATCGTCAAACAATTCTAAGACCTACTTTTGAAAGTCACTTTAAAATTGTTCAGTAAGGTTGTTGTGGTATTGATCTAATCATAATTTAAGTGAAATCAATTTGTTTGGTCCACAGACTTCCAGGGTTCCAGGGCCCGACCATTCATTATGTACATGTAGTACCCAGCCTGGCACAAGCGGAATTAACGGCATGGCAATGTCAACCTCTTAACCAATCAGGACACTTCAACGAGTCTTACTCCGGCGACTATAGACCCCAATGAATATCAGGAATGGAAATTCCGACTAGCAGAGGTACTTTGTCAGATAATGCATAAACTTAAGAAACACCATCGTCCAATAGCATAGTTGGGTTTTGCATATATTTTCACGAGCATCAATCCATTTTATTTTAAGTTTAAAAGAATTGTGAAATACCCGCTCCCTTGTTATTATTGTTTATGAACACGACATTTCATATATAAGCACATGAACTTGGAATTTAACCTGAACCATTTAAGCATTTAACAGATTTCACTTGGACTAATAAGCTACAAATTATGCGCGTTCTTCTCTTGGTAGATCTCTGGAGTATTGATGCTTGTCTCGGGGATCCATGCTCTCATCGGCGCATGCGGACTCGGAGGCCAGATTAGCAAAATAATAGGGTCTTTAACGATTGCTCCTGCGGTCACAGCCATGATACTGAAAATGGTTGACAAATTGCTTGATTTTACTGTCATACACCTCGGCATAGCAGCATTGTAAGTATCATTCATCTCCATTGCCCTACATAGTGTTGAATTATCCTAATCTTAAAGAGCATTGGGACACTGGGATTGGGATTTATCTGTTTGATTGATTAGGGTTAAACGTCGTACTCAAGGGTATGTCACTTATATGACGATAGATTGCCAACTTCACTGTTCCTTGTATTATTACGGTGGAAATCCGTGAAGTAACCTCATAAAAATCACCCCCGCGATTGCCGGAGCCACATCGTGTGACTCACTCATTTAACTGATGGTCGACAGACGGACTCGATCCCGTGAAAAAAGAATGGCAAAATATTACTGTTAAATTTGGTTTTATCTCATGAGTATTGTATCCAAAGAGCGTAGTTTCTTGTTCCACTCAATATTGCTTTCCAAGGCAACTGTTTAGTTTAGATTTCAGTTGAATTCATCATTTTCCATTGATATGTTACCTCTCTCAAAGATTTGTATTAAATGAATCAGGTCAAATAGCTCATGATCAACGAGTTCTTTCTTTGAATAAACTGTAAGATGTACTTTTTGTTTCTTTTTTAAGTACAATCTCTCTGCTGGTCATCTTATCTACCTACATGTCTAACATATTGGTTCCCTTACCAACATTGTCAAGAAGACGAGGATGGCATCTGACAAAGTCACGCTTCTTGAAAACTTATGCGGTTGGTATTGTTTATAACTTAACTTGCTTTTCGTCTTTGGTGTATGCGGTGCAAATTATTCAACATATAGCCTTATGTTTTAAATCTCTACATTCTTCGGTCTACACACAACTATTTTTAATACACATGGAATTTTTAAAAGGCAAACATACCAGTTGATACAATGGTTATGCTATGAACAAATGAGTCCATCTCGCAAATATTAGTTTGAAAACGATTATTTCATCACTGTTTGCCGCTAGAGTGGGTAAATCCCCCTCTCTCTCGTCGTCTTTTTTCCCTAAACTGAGCCCTTTGCGTTATTATCATTCTTCTTGGATACGCACCCTAATACTGTGGGTCTTTTACAGTCTACAAGGAATCAATAAGTATTTTTCAGAATGGAACTTTCTGAAAATATATCAGTTGATATTGGTCATTTGATGGAACACACAGAATCGTTCTCTATTTCTTTTCGCGCAAGTTCATGACATGGTTAGCCATTATAGACCACTGCCTTTTAAAATTGTATTTACAATATTTAACAAATTATGTAGGAGGGTGCGGGTCATACGACAGTTTATGGACTGATTAGTCAGAAGTTACAGGACTTCAGCTACGCTTCAGTCCATACAATGTTTTGTGTGACTGACCAGTCCATAAACTGATTTTTAGCCCAAACTACCAGTATATTTTTTGGTTATAATACCCAAGTTGTGTAATTCCGAATACAGATAACTTCATGTTTTTTGACATTTCGATTTGTTATTTATCATCATCAGGAGTGAAAAAAGTCAACATCCAACCTATATAGTACAGACAATTATTCAAACAACAATACAAAGATCATAAAGTTAAAACGGATGGTATGTACAGGTGGTGAATAGGTGAGACATATCAATTGAACAATTCTGGTGTATTATAACAACAGGGAATTTAACCCTAAGAGCAAATGTCATTTACAATAATTATAGTCCCTTACCATGGGAAGTAACTCACCAACATTGGCCAGCAACAAACACACGCACATAATACGCAGAAATGTATAATATTCATGTTTATTGTTAAATATTCACGTGATAATACTTATATTTTTAAAGATTGTGAACGATTTTTTTTGCAAAACAAATAAGTATATACTAGACATACTTCCGTATTCATTTGACGGATTTTTACCCTATGTTATATTAAATGTGTTGGTATTCAACTAGGCCTATCCTTTTGATCTATGTCATCATTTTACTATTATAATAAAGTGTGCAAAGCATTGAGAAAAATAAAACTATATACCCAAAGATGACCATAAAATCTGACCATATTTTTCCGACAAATTGATTAACACCACTATCACACTGTGCAACATCAAAGGTCCTAATTTCAAAACCAGAATAGATTGATGAATCAATACAAAAAGTGTCCCGGGTTCGAATCAATGTGTGGGCACCTACCATTAAGTTATTTTAAATAATAAACCAAATAAAATATTTGATTTAGTTAGATTGATTTCATTTTCAGGTTATGATTAGTTTAGGATGTGGTTGGCTGTTATCACACGTTTTAACACTGTCAGACGTCCTGTCCTCCGACCCGAACAGTTTAGGGTATCACGCCAGAACGGACAGTAACTGGGATACGGTTAATCAAGCAGAGTGGATTTATCTACCATATCCAGGTAAATGATATCCTTATCATTTCTCTTTAATTTAAGTTTCGTTTTAGCACAAAATATGATTTCCTCTCTACAAAGTCATCCTCTGGCTAAGGGCAGTTTGTTTAAAGAGTAGCAATGCTGTCTTTACTTAGCACTGTAGGAAGATTATCATTCCAGCATTATGGAAACACTTTACATCTTGGTTGTGCTAGTGTCAATTAATGTTGGAATATATCGCTGTCAAATGAGTGAAATACTCTTCGTTGACTGGACGTTAATCCCTTACACTCTGTACAGAGGTCTTGAAACGCTCCACCAATACACCAATAGTCACACATTTGGGCTTTTGACAACCTATGATATTTAAACCTAACTGTGTAATATTCTCCATGTTGTAATTGGCCATTATTAAAAAATAAAGATGAACATTTCACTGCTACCACAACATATATATTACCCATGTTCACCAAAGTTACATTTAGTAAGGACTGCTCTCGTGTGTTTCTTTCTCTTCACAGGTCAGTTCGGTGCTCCTCGTTTTAACTTTTCCCTTCTGTGTGGTTTGTCAGTTGCCATGCTGAGTTCAGTAATAGATTCAGTAGCTGATTATAACATCGTAACTCGACTATGTCACATCCCAAAAGCACCAGCAAATGCCACAAATCGAGGCCTGCTAGTGGAGGGTATGTGTAGCATAATGTCTGGATTATTTGGCATAGGCCATGCGACGTCTACATATGTGGCTGTCACGGGATCTTTAGTTATTACCGGGGTATGTGTCTACTAATCGGTTTCCATCATTTTTAAATTGTGCAATAGTGGTAAAGCATAGGAATTGGAACACATTTTGACAATCATATCTCCATGAACAGTTTAAATAAATTTTTCGTGTGACATGTATTTTATAGCCAGTTGATTGTTAGTGAATTTGTCTCAAGTTTTTAAAACCTTGACCACAGGACTTGACCACATAACACTTTTACTTCTACATTACATTATATCACTTCGAGTTTCCCTTTTTTTCTCTCCAGAACAAATGTAAAAACTGAAAACAGTGTGCACTTGCTAAATATGGAATGCACCTCATGCAATCTATCAATATTTTTTAATTATTATTATTTCTTTCAGGTGACAAGCTTGCGAGTATTTCAAGTGGCTGGATTGTTGTTGATGGCCCTAGGCATAGTTGGCAAGGTTGGGGCTTTTCTTGTCATCATTCCTAAACCTGTGATTGGTGCAGTTATGATCGTAGTATTCGCTTCTGTCATAGGCACACTTTTGGCGGGACTCAGTGAAGTGAACATGAAGAAACCCCGCAATTGTATGACTGTTGGTCTGCCCATCATGCTAGGAACACTTATCCCTAAACTCTTTAAAAAATACGGACACTTATTAAGTACAGGTAACCAAAGTTGTATTCAATAGTACTTCTTAGAGGCACAGATGAAGATTGGTTGTTAAATTCCATAATTTTATATTTTCAGGTTTAAGATTTACATCGAAGAACTAGTTTACACTGGATTCAGAATTTAAATGAACAAATGTTATCACGTGCAAATATTCCCCAGCAGTATGGCCATAGTTTCGGAAATCTACATTCTACAGGAAGATTTAACCGATGGTTTCTGGCACCTATTTTATCTCTGGCAACTATTCTTACTGACACAGATGGAACTCTATGCCAAGATAATTAGTCAATTCCATGTCCTGTGTAAATTGCATAAATAACATTTGAATGATTGATTGACGGTTTGGGGAAACATAAGCGATCGTACTCGACTTGTAAATCCATTTGTAGATTCCAAAAAGTTGCCAAATCGTTGAGCCTCCGACAACTTTTCCGAATATATTATTCTAGCTGTTGACAACCAACTTCCAAAGACGGCGTCAAATCCTGTTCTGAAATATAAGCCTTGTATAGCAATAACTGAACAAACAAAAGGCCATAGGCACCGTAAATTCTAAATTCAGTTTTACATGTATGTATGTAAAATACGAATTTCACATACATGACAGATGTCAGATAAGCATTTCAATTATTTTTGTTCCACTTCCGTAGCAGTTTCTTTAAACATTTTTGATTCATCCGCATACAGTAGTATGATACTTTTTGAGACAGAGAAGCAAATCACTCTTTCGCTTTCGTCCAGAGTTGAATATGGAACGATTTAACTCTTTAATGTCTAGATTCAGGATGTGTTAATCAAACAGTGGACAAGCAAGTTTAAGTTGATCGAGAGATGATAATGCATGTGCAGTGTTATAAGTATTGAACGATTCATAATATCCAATTTTGTCGCCCACTGATATACTTTGGCTCTTGTTAGACATGTTTCTCTTTAATTTTGATAATAAAATTATTACCCCAGGTTATGGGGAAAAAAATGTCACAAAAACAACGAAAACGTTTTTGGGCAATAAGCTAAAACCAGTTTATTTGTATTTATATTCAAACCCATCGTTCATGTTTCGAAAAGTGTTTCAATTATAAACACTTTTTTCAAAGTGTTTTCGATCTTTCTGTCAAACTGTAAAAACACAATTGGTTCCATATCGGACAAACTTAAAATAACAACGAAAGGATGACATAAATGTAATGTTGGCATATGAACTGGTATTGACCAGACATATGTGGTTGTCCAATGTTGAACCGAATCCGCCGTGATGAGCAAAGAGGCAAACGTGTTGACCCAACGTGTCTATCCAATCGTATTCTCGCGTGAGTTTCTATGGTGGACAGGACTAAGACAACTCTGGTATGCTGTGCCAGGCCATAGCGCATACTTTTCCGCCAATATTTGTGGCGATGTATGACAGACAAGCAAATTTAAAAATTGCAAAATGAGATGGCCGGGTATATGTCGAGTCCTTGCTTCTACACAGGGAGTACAATCGATTACATTTCACGATGCGTGTCCATCATGGCTTGGACACCATGTTTACCCGCCTGAATCACACAAAAAATAATTGATTTACAACTGTGTAACCTTGTTTTCAGGTTCCCCGGAAGTAGATTTAGCTTTCCGAGCTATGTGTGGGACTCCCCTCTTTGTGGCAGGAGTGCTGGCCTGTTTCCTTGACAACACTTTACCTGGCAAGTTAACTTACGATTGGTCAAACATGCATGTATCTCTATCTACACCAGAGTCCATGACTGTTCGGTTTTAATAACTAAATATTCCATTGATGGATTGGCAATTGACAATCATACAAAAAAATCATTTGTTTTGCGTAAGAATGAAACATCAAATACATCAAAATTTTATATAAATTTTAAGTTCAATTGATGTTAAATTTGCATGATCTTTATAAATGATATATATATACGAAGTAATTTGAATTGAACAGGTCGAATTACATACAGTGTGATATGTTATAATTATGGAAGTATTCTAATCTTTTGATGGCATCTTATTAACAGCTGACTAGAGACTTAAACCGACTGACTAATGTCTGCTAATTTGCTTTATAAATGAATGCTTTTTTCATTTACAGGTGGCCAGACAAAGCAGGATCGTACTGAAAAATTAGAAAGAGATAAAACGGAGAATCACCCTGTATATCGGTTACCCTGGGTGCATGACTATCTACTGAAGGCAAAATGGACCAAATACTGCCCCTTTTTACCTGGTTTCCAAGTTAACGAACAGTATAAAAACGGAACGGATGGGTAGTTAGTAAACACATTAACGCTATTCTTTATATATGGGACATTTCACTATTAGTGTTTCACGACATAGCACTTTTTTTCTTCAGTTCGTCACTAAACTAATTTGCACTAATGTGAAAATGTGAACCACATCTCCATAGCGATGCTTGACAATTTAATGTGCAATTTCGTGTGCATTTCTCCTTAGAAGACAGTCATTACCTTTTTTATGATGGCCGAGAAGGGTCAAACTGCCTGTCTGGGCTTTACCAATTCCAAGAAAAGAAGCGAAGTTGCGATGCGATGGAGCGAAGTTGCGAAGTGAAGTTGCGATGCGAAGGAGTGAAATTGCGAAGGAGCGAAGTTGCGATACGAAGTTACGATTTGTTTGTTTGTTTGATTGGAGTTTAACGTCGTACTCGAGGGTATTTCACTTATATGACGACGTGCCAGCCAAATGGGTTAAGGAAACCACCCTCGACACCACTGGCAACAAACAAAGACAGGATGGGACAAATACAGAACGACAACAACAGGACGCAGTACAGACACCACAAACACATCGGCTTCCTGTTCCCCTTTTGCTCTGAGAGCACCAGGGCAACATGAAGCTCCCTCCAACTACCCGCCGAAGTTGCAATGCTAAGTTGTGATCGTAGGTTGCGATGCGAAGTTGCAATGCAAAGTTGCGATGGGAATTTGTGATCTTTCATTTTTTTATTTTGAGGTTTAATAATATTCTATTGTTCTTATAAGACTTGTATTTATTAACTGTAATTATAATAAATTTATTCTTATTTAGTATTTTGTTCTCTTTTTGTTAAAATTTGGAAATAAAAATTAACCTAAATCGAAAAATAAAATAAATGACGATGTGATTGACGGAAGGTGAAATGAAATCCCAGGAGGCGACTCAAAAACCATAATTTTGAGCAACAAACTTAGCGTTAGTCAATAGAAACCTCTGGTACTTTCTATGGTTAGCCATAGGTCGCTTGCTCGCAGTTATCCGATGTTTAAAGTATGCAGTCTGCAGCTCGTAGTCAACGAGTCGGTGTATGCAATTGAAAGAAAGCAGTCTACAGTTCGTAATGATTGGTCCCATTTGAACAACAAACTCAGTGCTAACTGCAGCCCAACTTCACACACTTAAAAAAAAAGAAGTGTACTAAAGCAAAATCTCATCAGAACATATTCCTAACATCGCAATAACCAATCAGTATTCATGTAGATCTTTCTAATAGGCTTAAAAAACCCATAAATGTAGTATATACAATAAATAAAGAATTATGGAGAATATAAGAATGGTTTAACAGACTCTCACTAAATGTGAAAAAAGCTAAATTTATCTTCATTGAACCGTTAAGAAAAAAAAGCACAAACGGCCATCTATAAATATCAGTTACAATGAAGTTGAATGAGTTAAATCATTTATATTTCTCGGAATATTAATGATCGAAAAACTGAACGGAAAGTCACAAATTGAATTTATTGGCAAACAAATTGCTACAAACACTGGTATTTACAACCACACCAACCACGTACTCTGTTGACAACAAATATGTATTTATTTTGCATTATTCTGTTATATATCTTATTTACCTTATGGAATAAGCCTGTTTGGCATTACCTACCAATCCCATTAAATCCATCTTTGCATCGCAAGATCGTGCTTCGCATCGTAGCTTCCTATTGCAACTTCGCATCGCAACTTTGCTTCATCGCATTGCAACTTCGCTTCACCGCAGCGCAACTTTACTTCTTCGCAACGCTTCATCGCATCACAAATTTGCTTCATCGCATCGCAAATTCCCTTTGTGGAGTTTGTAAAGTACAGAGAGGCAGTTTGGCCTTTCTCGGCCATCATACTTTTTAGGCTTTGGGCTGTGTGTGGCAGGACAGATGTACTATGATTTTCTTCTGCCTGGCTATATTTCTACGTGTATCTTTTATTCAGTATTTGTTACAAATAGCCAAGTAGGTGCCCATTTAGGTCGTCTATCTGTATACAGATACAACTTTGTTCTTCCAAATAATTGATATTAGTTAAAATTTGGAAAAACAAAGTTGCATCGGTATTCAGATAGACAACTTTCTACTTTTTAAAATGTGACACTAGAACGTCATCTAAATGCCTTTTATTGTACACTTTAATATACATATACATTTTTATGTGAGGGTCTATATGTATGGTTATATATGGTTCTTTATAGTCACCTGTGTTTCTGAAATAAAAGGCACAACAGATTATAAACAAGGTATGACTTAATAGTTCACAGTTCAACAATTATATGTCTTCAGTAAATACGCCCCCGTGGAGGCAGCAGGTGGGCAATTAAACACCAGCAGGCCGTGTGGAATACTCTCCTGGCTTTCTTGGTTGACCGCACATGTTGGCACTCCGCGAAGGTTGGGAGACGTGGATGGTGAAACTTTATCCCGCCAATGGGGGCATCCCCTCCCATCCCTGTACCTACGTACGCATGCGTGGTGTATAGAGACGTGTTTCTAGAGACCTGAATTGTCTTCACAGTTTAAGCCTTTTCGTCCTATTTATGTACTGTTTCGAATCACAATCTAAATTGAAAAGTGATAATTGACATATCGTTCGGTGGACTACAAGGATATATCACAGAACTACTTCTGCGTGAAAGAAAGGCATAAAATCCATCTAGTGAAAGCATGGAGGATCAGGTTCAAGGCCGTGAAATGGGGCCCCAGGTGGGTTCCAAGGTGCCACCGTCACATGTAATTGCGCAAGGTTAAATCTAAATGTAACTTCGGCCCTAATAAGTCAGGTCGAGCCATACTCTCAATGCGATCAGCTGATTTCACGGAACCCGGCAGAGAATCGTGCAAAATTGTCAAACATTTGTCCAATTACAACAACAGCGCCAACTGTAAAGAATCTTGCTCACGGTATTCATGACTTTTCTTTGGAGTTAGTTTCACAATTTCGATTTTAGGGATCATATCCAAATAGCCTTATTTCCCAAATGTAACAATAGTCTGCACCATCAGTGTTGAAACCTCTGAGAGTTTCAATGCT
>JARFOD010161239.1:0-11988 GCA_031763545.1 Mopalia muscosa | reverse complement strand
CCTTAATTAAAGAGTTGTTTCATTTGTACACCTTCATTAAAGAGTTGCCTCATTTGGACACCTTAATTAAAGAGTTGCTTCATTTGTACACCATTCATTAAAGAGTTGCCTCATTTGGACACCTTAATTAAAGAGTTGCTTCATTTATACGCCTTAATTAAAGAGTTGCTTCATTTGTACACCCTTCATTAAAAAGTTGCCTCATTTGTACACCTTAATTAAAGAGTTGCCTCATTTGTACACCCTTCATTAAAGAGTTGCCGCATTTGTACACCTTAATTAAAGAGTTGCTTCATTTGTACACCCTTCATTAAAGAGTTGCCGCATTTGTACACCTTAATTAAAGAGTTGCTTCATTTGGACACCATTCATTAAAGAGTTGCCTCATTTGTACACCTTAATTAAAGAGTTGCTTCATTTGTAAACCCTTCATTAAAAAGTTGCCTCGTTTGTACACCTTAATTAAAGAGTTGCTTCATTTGTACACCTTAATTAAAAAGTTGCCTCATTTGTACACCTTAATTAAAGAGTTGCCTCATTTGGACACCCAGTTTTATGAAACTTTAACAGGCAGGAGATAAGTAAACTGTCAAAATTGGACACCCAATTAACAATTAATTTCTGAGCCCCTGGCTGTAACTTTAGTCTATAAACATGATACTCATAAAGTCATAGAACTTATTTAACAACTGTTGACTACTTTGATCTTGTTTGTTTGGGGATTTGCATGTACATGATTATCACACACTGACAGCTATAATATCACTGCAATAAAGATCCCCGGATTGATGTTATGTGTATGTAAATTTCATGATATTTTCTAACACTATTAAAACATGCAAACACATTTTTAAAATCCTTTCTCAACACTAAATATTATTCCATAAATTAACTCTTTCTGAAGTCTAGATCTTCCACATCTTGATACTGACACCTAGAGCCCTAAGGGATCTTACTTGATATTAACATCCCTTGTAATTCTATTCAGTATAACAGATAACATCCAGCAAGAAAATTAATGTTAATTCAGCCTGTAATCATGTTTTTAAACAACACCCCTGCAGGAAGAACTCCTTACATAACTAACAACATGATTTATATCTTCTCTGCATGTAGATTATTACAGACAACCCAAAGACAGTGCTCTACCTTAAACAAACACATCAACATGACAGCTAACTCAAAACAATTAACATTCTGAATTTCAACAAAAAATTGAAATTATATGTAGCCAAATGAAGATTGTTTGTTTGTTTGATTGGGATTTAACATCGTACTCAAGGGTATTTCACTTATATGATGACGTGCCTGCCCATTGGGTGAAGGAATTCACCCTCGACCCCACTGGCAACAAACGGACAGGACAGGACAAATACAGGAGGACAACAACAGGACGCAATACAGACCCCCCAAACAGATCAGCTTCCTGTTCCCCTTTAGATCTGAGAGCACCAGAGCAACATGAAGATCCCTCCAACAGCCCACCCCAAATGAAGAAATTAATTTTATTTTGTGATGGCGCAAATCAGCATGGGCTATATTAATGTACAAGCACTAAAAAGTTAAACTGGACAAATACAAGATATACATGTAGCAACACATGTACCTAAATGTAAATGTTGGGCCGTTTATACTGGAATGACTTATCTTATACAGGTTGTATAAGCTTATATATTTTAATGAAAAGAGATAAAGTTTTGTTCATCATATTCCTGTGCCAGTGTGATTACTTTTCAGAAATAAACATTATACATGTACATGTATGTTTATGTACGAGGAACATCTGTGATACATTGAAGTTTTTATAGAAGTGATCACATGTAGATTATACGACTCACCAGATCAGCATAAACTGCCCTGGGGTATTAATAATATTTATAATGTAAGATCACAATTATATATCCAGACCAGATATTATACTGTATTTATTGGCCATTTCCGACACAAGGCACTCTCTGGCTAAGGGCAGTGTGTTAAAAGAGTATTAACAATGTTGTCTTTACCTAGCACTGAAGAAAAATGAACTTTCCAGCATTATGGAAATGCTTCAAATGATCTTGGTTGTACTAGTGTCAATTATTGTTGGAATAGACTACCTCATATATAAGTGACACACATGTACCCTTTAGCACATTATAAAACACTAGTAAATCCATTAATCAATCAATGCAAGGCTTCAATAGTTCATTGAATGTGGCGTAAAACACTAATCAATCAATCAATAGTTCATTGATTTGTTTGCTTGTTTGTTTAACGTCATACTTGAGTGTTTCACTTACATGACGACGGATTGTCCACTCCATACTGTCACTTGCTTAATTACGATGGAAAATTGCGGATTAAATAAGCCACTTAAAACAAACGAAAAGTGTCCAAATCTTACTATGCCTTACCTAAATACAGTGGGAAATCAAGATGAAACCTTGTAAAAACCACCACCATGATTGTGACCTAATTTCTACACTACTGGTTAATTTTTTCCTACACTACCAGTTACGTTCTACATTACCGATCTATTTCTACACTACTGGTTGCAACAACATGTCTGTTGACCGGTTGAATGCAAACCGAAAATTCCTCTTAATTTAATGCACTATAATTCTTTGTGAGTCAAAAAGATTATCTATTAACAGAATACCACTGCCCTTTTTTTTTTACAGATGCAGTGTGGTTTGCACAAATGAAAATACAATTTCACAAGTCTATCACTTTGGTCACAACCAAAATGTAATGACTTGGAAATCTCACATGCGTTTAGATATCAACTCTGCATCCCTTAAATGTCAGCTACTGACAGCTGATAAATTGGATTTAAAAAATTTAACATGTCTCCACAGTCACTGCATCTTAACTTCACAAATGCAAATTTACTTTTTTTTAAATGTGGATTAAAAAATGTAACTACATATGTTGGGAAAAAAGCAGACAGGTGCTCATGTCTTTTCTAAATTTCGCCAACGACCATCATGTAAACTAATTTGTTGTGGAAATTCAAACCTGTTTAGATGTTCACTGTGCATCACTAATAGATCAACTGCTGAAAGTCTGACAATAGGATTATCACAAAAATAAAATTAATCCAAGTTACTATGAGAAAAACCAAATGTCAGGAGCTTAACATTGTTACAAAGTATACACTTCAATGTTTCCAAAAAAATGTCTATCTCTTAAATACTTACAAAATTCAAACCTTTCAAATCTGTTAACAGGACTACAACTGAAGCTCATGTACTTACTTAAGATATATGTAACAGAAGCACTGTCCAGGTCTACTGTATATGTAAACAAGATCTAAGGACAGAAATTTTAATGAATCTGAGCAGTTGATGAGCTCAGTGAGCTGTGGAAGATACACTAGCCGAGTTAATTACAGGCGTAACACTTCCTGGATTAAGCTCTGCATTGACAAGGTCTTTCAAATAGGAAGGTTTACCTCTACATGATCTTTCTGTTGACAAAAACTGTGTGCCAAAAAAAAAAAAAAAAATGTAAAGCAATTAAAATGTTTATATATTTTCAAAATGGATCAGATTAATCCTTTTTAGGGTTAAATTACATGTAATTTCTGGCCAAATTGGGTAAGCACAGACCTACCCACAATAGAAGATATTTGTGTAAAAAATAAAAAAAATTCAGGAATATTTTCTTAGAATTCGGTGTATTTTTGTGTTACAGAATAGTAATTTATGTGTGTATTTTGATGGCATATGTGTGTATTAAACATAAATAATGTGTATAAAATACTCCAGAATACACAGGGTTCGTTTGATTGGAGTTTAATTTGTACTCAAGGGTATTTCACTTATATGATGATAGATTGTTCACTTCACACTGCCTCATTATGGTGGAGAACTGAGAAGAAACCTTGGAAAACCAATCCAGCGATTACTGGAGCCAGTGACTCGCTCATATACCTGATGGTCGACTGACAGACTCGATCCTGTGAACGGTACGTCGAAGCAGGAAAAGAAAGCGCACACATTACCACTAAGCCACAGCCGCGGGCCGAATATAACAGGTAGACAGATCTGTAAACATCAGTGTTACAAAGATATGCTCAGGCTTAGGTAAAAGGATAGGTACAGAACCAACTGTTCAGATTTTATTTTATATGACAGACTGAGACTTGCTTTTGTGGAAATTTTGGCGAGCAAAAAAATGTGGTTATTAGCATGGGTGATTTTACAAAGAGCTTGTAAATTCCAACACTTTACATTGTAACAGTAACTAAGCCAGAAGCTTACATTGTATGACAATAACAGTACTCCAATTGTTGGAGTCTTAAGTCTTGTGCAACTTTCAGGACACCAGACAATTTATGGAAAGTTTACTATTCATTCTTAGATCTGATCAGTGCTCACAAAAATCCTTATTTAACACAAAGCAGAATTCTGAAAGAGAACCGAACAAACACCTCCAACCTTTCAGCACAAACAGTAAGTTCATTATCGATACTGACATAAATATATATTTTTTAAATCACTAAGACATGGCTTACCTGGAAGTACCTTGAAAAAGCTCTCACAGTTAACAATACAAGTATTTTTTTCTCAATCTCTGACAAGGAACATAACAATCATTAAGTTCATAGCACACACTTAAAGAGAAACAAGAAGAAGTTTCAAGGCAGAAAGCTATTGACAATGCAGTGCTCACCAAGGAGCCAGTGAGTGTCTCTGACTGGTTGTCAACAAAACACTACAGCATGTCTATTTAAAGCCATACTTTATAAATAGACCACAGTGTTTAGTCTATTAATTCTTCTCTTCTAATGTTGACATTTTAAAAGGGCAAATTTGGCTATGTTGTGTCTTAAACTTCTGTTTTATTTGTTCACTGTTTACTACTCCTCAGCACAAAAGTCAAAACATCTGCTGTCAAAACTATGCAAACTCAATTTAGGAGGACTATTTCATAGGTTTCCCAAATTGTTTGCAGTCTTCTGTCTAAATTTGTACTAACTTCACCACTGGTTTGGACAAATTTTGTCATTCGATGTTCAATAACGATTGTATTTTAAAGTAATTTTACTTTACTTTTCAATTTTCACAAAGGCACATTCACATATGTATTCAAAAAATGAGTAAACCAGGGAAAAATGCAAAAGATTACAGCACTGACCTGCAGTTTACACTGTTTGTCTTTATTTAAAATTAGAGGAACTATACTGCAGCTAATTGTGATCTACAAATTTAATCTTTAGATGCCTTTGTTTGTTTGTTTGTTTGATTGGGGTGTTGCTCTCAAGAGTATTTCACTTATATGATGGACAGTCCACTGTGTTCCTTGCCTTATTACGGTGGAAAACCAGGAGGAAACCTCGTAAAACTACCCCTGTGATTGCCGGAGCCACATCTTGTGACTCACTCATATACCACATGGTCGACATACAGACTCAATCCAGTGAACGGTACATTGGAGGATTAGAGAGTGCACTTGCTAACATTAAGCCACGGCGGCGGGCCACTGAATGTCTTTATGAAGCAACATGATTTTAACTGCTACATGTCATAGCTCCCAGAAACTAGGAGTCAGTTGACAGTCTATGAATAGTGGACTTCTAGTGGCTACATGTAGATGTAGGTATAGACATGAACATGCTGCGCAAAGCCAAAAGCATTAGGCAGATCTATACAAAACAAACAGTGATTAACCTACTTGCCACAGCTGGTTTTAAAGTTTGTTTGTTTGATTGGTGTTTAACATTGTACTCAAGGGTATTTCACTTATATGACGACGTGCCAGCCCAATGGATGAAGGACACCACCATCATCAACACCACTGGCAACAAACAAACACAGGACGGGGAAAATACAGGATAATAACAACACTACGCAATACAGACACCACAAACAGATCTGCCTCCTGTTTTCCTTTAGCTCTGAGAGCACCAGGGCAACATCATCATGAAGCTCCCTCCAACCGCCCGCTTTTTAAAGAGATAAATCAATATCCAAAGCACTAAGTCATAATCTAACAGCCAGATTTATGCAACCGTTTTCCAGTATTTTTAAAGGTATTATTGACATTCATGCCAGAGTTTTGTCCCCTTATTGTGAAAGAAAGAAATGTAACAGAAAAAATACTTAATGATCTTAAACAGTTGATTTGATATTGATGACTGTCCTGTGATTTTACAGTCCATGTATTAATTAGCTTTTTGCTTTGTTTGGGGAGTTGTAAAGCTTGTAAACAAACCAACAGAGGGAGTCTACTTCAAGTCATAACCTAATTGTGATAAATGACAAAAACAACCAGGAACAATTCCAGAGAATTTATTTGGTAACGGCTTCAAACTCCATGAGATAATTTGCTAGAAAGCTATAAAACATTAAAAGTCAACCTAAAAGTAGTTGTGAACCAATTATGATGCTTATATAAGATATATTTTCTCTTTAAAAAATAAACCGATTTATATTCTCCTTTAACTTTTTAAAAGTTTTAATCTATACTATACTAGATACCTCTGTTATTAGTACACCACTGTCCAAGGGACTCAGACAATAGTTTTTTAATTATTCTCTGTCAGGCTAAAAAACTGACATCTGCTCAAAAGATGTTGAGAAATAAATAGATCACTGAAACTCACCAATAAAATGGCCCACAAAACTTAATTGTTTTCTCCGTCACGCACTATAAACAACCAACCATCCAGGCCTCTGAAATTACTCTATTAAACTTTAGTTAACGCCAATATATTGTATGTGTACCTGGAGAGAAAGGGCAATACCAACAACAGTATTCTTCTACAGCAAAAGTTAAGACAAAAAAACATCGATGGGGACTTAATGTTCCTCTATAACTACCACATGTTTGTGCTTGGAGCATACAGTACTACCTTTAATGAAGTGGCCTTACATTATATAAATGATAAATCAAATAATGAGGATACTCACACTTGTATACTTGTTGGAGACGTTACAGATGAAATTGACTTCGGTTTCTAATAACTAACTTAAAATTAAGTTCTTCGCAGAGCAAATTTGAGATTCTTAAGCCTCTACTGTGCCTTGATTTGCTTCTCAGTTATGACAGTAACTGGAGGTTTATGTATTGTACTCTCTGAACTGAATTGTTGTTTGAACCACAGTGTTAAATATTATCGACTTCAGGACAGAGCTACCCATAGAGGCACATATGCTGTTTACAGTTAGACAATATAATTCTTAGAAAATATGAGTTTTCACTCTGCCTACTGTAAAATACAAAGGCAAATGGTGATCGTTTTTAACAAATTCAATGTGTATTATGACTCATTTGGAATCAGAAAAGATACATTGTCTTCAATTCAACAGAGCCCTTGTCCTGATCACAGACAATTTTTTTTTGGAGACCTAAACTTTTTCTTTCTTTATATTTTCCCTGCTCCCGCATTGGCTGTGAGATGACATCAGGACAGACTGAGCTAAACAGCTGGTCCTTGTGAGTCAGGCTGACAGTATAAGAGGAGTGATTTAATAGGTCATCTGTCTCATTAGAGTTCACTCCCCTTTGTTATGTACACGTGGAGATATATGTGTCATGAATGACAGTTGTCAAACCCACACGGAACTAAGGCTTTGTCTTGTCTCTCCCTCTGCCCCCTCAAGAAAGCTTTGTTAATACACGAAACAAGCCCACTGGAGCCTACATTTACCGCAGCCCAGATTATAAATGTATTATACAATCCTATGATCAATAGTCAGTCACTGGATTTTCCAACAATTTAAAGTTTGTCATAGGTAAATAGTGAAAATAAATATTGGCAGCTTGTCAAATCCAGTAACGAAACTTTTTCAACTATCCAGCCAACAAAATCTCTACTTTGAACTAAAACTTCCATTCAACTCTTTCACACCCATTGCATTTTTTTTTTAAATCCCTTCAAAGTTTAATCTTTCTCATTTGAAATTGACTATTTATTTCTCCTTGAGTTTAGTGTATATTAAATATCTTGAGTCAAGTTAAATATTGTATTCAGTCTATGAGCAGCTCAGCGGTCTGTAAATTTCACTCCAATAACCCCTGCAGACATAATCAAACATAAAACTTTTGATGTATCGTTTACATAAGAAGTTCCCACTAATCTAAAAAGACATGAATGATAACACTTAGAAGATATTAAGTCGTTACAGACACACATTTCTGATGATGGTATATAGGTACACGTCACGTACATGTTTCTTTATTACATAACCAGGCCTGTACGGCATAACCTCAAAAACCGGTCCTGTAAAATTTAGTGAGATAACCAAACATTTGCATTATCCCCTGGTATTCTGATTTTTAAATAGATAAATGTGCCTGGGCAAAAAATAAAACAAAATTGCTTTAAAACACAAACTTTAGCGATTATCGGATAACAAAATTTGTCAAAATCAACAGCAAAATGCGAATTAAGATGAAGACTGCAAACAATTTGGGAAACTAATAAATAGGTCCTCCTAAATTAAGTTTGCATAGTAATGAGGAAATCCTGTTCTGACCGTTCTCCTCCAATAGCACTGGTCTGATAACAGTGGTTTCCTGATAACAGTGGTTTCATTGGTTAGAGATCTTTTGTGACTTGTTCCGAAACAGTTAGCAAGTAAGAAAGATTCATAAGGTTGCTCAATATTTCTACATTAATAGGGAATTATCCAGAGCTATTTTAGTTGTGGAAAACGTATGGGCCCCCAAACTATTTCAAGCTCAATTTAATGTTAATATATTACTATTTTCATAATTCCTGTTTAAATCAAGCTAAAAGCAGCTTCAGAACCCTGATTATAGTCTGAAGAATTGGGACAGGAACCTGGGAAATTTTTCTAGAAACTGCCCTGATTAAGGAATATTTAGACCAGAACTTCCAAAACTTAACGATGTAAGCTTATGTAAAATTTTAAAAAAAAAATAAAATAACATGTGACATAATTCACAGTGAGCTTCCATTTTTTAAAAAAATCCATAATAATTCATATTAAATATTTGATTAAGCATCCTGTACGGTAAAAATTGGTGTGAAAAAAAGTGTGAAATAAGGCTTTCAATGAAATGAACTTGAAAGAAATCCTATGAATAGGGTAAAATTTATGGTTGATTTGTGTTTAGGATAAACTCTCTGTAAATTTACTTGTAGTGTTCTCCAGTAAGTATTTAGGTTTATCCCTTCGCTCTGACAGGAAAGCCTGTTGGTCACCAAGACAGTTAAGCTTGTATAACCAGCTTACAGTAGCCGATACTGACTGTACCCTATACGCTGGATCATATAGCAAAGCTTTTCAGGTAAAGGGCCACAGAGTTAGACTCTAGACTCACACAAAATGTTATTAGTTGATCTGGTCACATGAGCATACAGGTTTGCAAAATGGCGGAGCAAGGATTAGACAGAGGACTGTATGCTCATGTGACCAGATCAACCAATAGAATTTTGATCGAGTAAGTGGTTTGTTTGTTTGGGGTTTAACAGTAATTAACACCATACTTGAGGTTATTTCACTTAGCTGATGGAGTGTCAGTTTATTTATAGTGGGGGAAATCACCCTGGAAGCCAGTGACAACCAACAAAGGACAACACAACGTGTTTCCCCTTGGCTCTGGAGGGCAATAGGGCTTCAATTGACACTAGCTCAACGATGATGTGAAGCATTTCGAGTATGTTGGAAAGTTAATTTTCCTCCAGTGTTAAGCAAACAGCTTAAGGACCCGTAAAAAAAACTGCCCTTAAAATAGCCAAAGGGCTCAATCTGAATCGGATAAAATTGACACGTAGGTAACAATAAATCAATTCATATCAGAAAACTGTGCTGTTGACATGCATAACCTATGTACATTATTTTCATACAATAATAGCCTTTCCTTTATCATGGAAATTTCTGGTCAGCCTGTTGAAATCCAGGTCAAATGTGGACAATATAGCCTTCACTGTGTGTACCTGTATATTTTTTTGAAAAGATTAACAGGTTTTCTGGTTAGTAGTGGTGTCCGAGAAAATGTCCTTGACTGATCAGGGCTCGAAATAATCAGGCGCCAGGTCCCACTGAAAGTTGATTTAGGCTATGGGCTAAAACGTATGCAGTCGCAATTTGCGAGTGAGCGATAAACTACTTAATAAATTCTCTTATAGTGAACAAACGATCTATATCAAATCCTACTACGGATGTTTTGAGCTATAATGTCGGTGAGATCAGTAATCAACAAACATAACAACAACAACAACAAACTGAAACACAGCATGAAACCACAACCAAGCAAACTGAAACAAAAGTTCCATCGCTATTTTTGCTCAATCATTCAATAAAAGAATCTTGTAGGTAAAAGTATAAAACCAGATTTATATTATATTTTTATACCCCAGATTTAAAAAAATAATTGACTCCTAAAATAATATTTTGGCCCCTAGAAATCTTCCAGTTAGGAGCCAATATCCCCTAGACTAACAAAAATTATTTCGAGCCCTGCTGATTATTCCTTTCAAAGGCTGAAGAGCATTTATAAATTATACACACCTATACAAATATGTACATTAGATTCATTATTTGACATGTAAATAATAGAAAAAGACTGGATGGAGCTGTTACAACTCTGATATTTGTACTTTTTTCATTTCAAATTGTTTTATATCAAAAATCAGGGCAGTTACTAGAAAAATTTCCCAGGGCCCTATCCCAAATTCTTCAGACCATAATCAGGGTTCTGAATCGGCTTTCAGCTTCATTTAAACAGGAATTTATGAAAATAGTAATATATTGAGAATAATTTGAGCTTGAAATAGTTTGGACGCCCAAACATTTTCCGTAACTAAAATGGCCCTGGATACCGCCCTGACAACACGTTGTTATATCAACACATAGGTTAGTGACATGTTCTCAAGTAACCTACATGGATACACACGACAAAGGGGTTGATATGTTTGGGTGTCCACCTGTTGTTGACATGGTAGATAAAAATAGTACCTGTGCTTACAACAGGAATTGTTTTCCAAAAATGTTTATATGCGATCTATAAAGTTAACCTCTGTGAAAACATCCGTCTAGGCATCTACATTTGGTTATATCCATGTTTGCTTATCGGATTTAGATTTATAAAGCAACAGTCTTTGCCAAATTTACAGAAAATAGGCTATTTAAAAAACACATATTTGTAATACAATAATTACCCAAATAGCAGAAAGTGTTTTTTATTTTGTCTTACAGACAATGTAGTGATGAAGATAATTTCTCAAGTTTTCTATAAAAAACTGATTCATGTTGCAAGAAAATATATGTATTAATTATTTCTTTTGTGTTACTCTTCAGTGTTGGAAACACCATATACTACTTGCCTGTTCCCAATAAACCACATGGTTGGTTGTAGATAGTAGTGGGACAGGTGTGTTCTAAAAACAGATATGGACATTTCAATCACTCACAAACTTTTGGGTTCTACTTTATCTGAAAAGGCCAGACTAAATAAAAAATGCTAGGTACCCAGGAAAAACAATTACAAACCCTTTTAGAATCAGAGAACCTGAAAACCAATTATCATTGATGATTTATGCTACATGCTGTTTAAAATATGGTACAATGAAGATTCACAAATTTTTCTATAAATAGAAAATATCTGCACCCAAGCTATCAAAAGCAATAGCTCTGAGGGCAGCAGGGTACTACCAACAGCCCCTCTCCACCCAATCATGTATCGGTTTGTTTTTTTAGATCATACAAAACAATGTTACATACATATAAACTTGTGGCCATGACTCTTGTAAGCAAAGTTTGGTCACCTCAAACTCACCTGTAAATTCATTACCAACAGATTGATCAATTACACCAAATTTCACTTATACTAATTTCACTTATATAATGACGGTGTTTTCCAACAATAATTGAGTCGGATGATAAATTTGCACATGCCCAAGTGTTTTGACACTGTGGGAAAATTAATCTTACTCCAGTGCTCTCAAGTAAAGACAGTACATTATTGCTACTCTTCAAACAATCTGCCCAATGCTAAAGGGCTATATACTTAAAGACAGGTCATTGGACTGGT